>CAEGAE010002654.1:0-33477 GCA_903067095.1 Girardinus metallicus
GTAGCTGGAGATGGGCACCAGCAACCCTCCCGACCCCATTAAGGGACAAGGGTGAACAGAAAATGGATGGATGGATAGTGCAAACCAAATGCCATTATTACTCAAGATGGAAAAAAGGCGAGAATTAATAATTCTCTCAATTCAGTCTGGCAGATGAGCAAATGTATTTTTTCATCTCAAATTTATTTTTGAGAAGATTATTTTATGGCCACTTCCAGCTTAAATTTGCCTCATTCTTTAAAACAGGACCATTAAAAAAAGAAAAAAATCACTAAATCCTTGACATACATGACTGAAATGTCTTTTTATGAAATATTTGAAGGAACGAATACATGTAGCTAAATGTTACCTGATTTAGCTTTAGCTGCAATCAGTGAGTGGATGTAGTTGGTGAGGGGGGAACATTAACATTTATATGCATTAACATATCCTCATGTCTTCACCCTCTTGTTCTCATCCTTGGCATGGTGGGGCAAAGGTGAAAAGCTCTCCTAGCTGCATTTGAGTTTCTCACCAAGATGAAGAAGAAAATGGATTTCAAAGCTGTGGTCTCTACTAGTCTTGAGACAAAACTCCAGCACTTCTGAGACAAAGACCAGAGAGCAAAAATGCTAACATCGAGAAAAAACGACGACTTTGAGATTGTGATTTCAAGGTATTTAGACCAAGATCGGTCTCAAGAACCGCATCTGCAACTGTGACTTTACCAGCATGGGATATTTGAACAAAATTGATGAAAAGATGGCAGAAACTGGCTGGGGAGAGTCCCAAGAGGCTGAAAGCAACACTGAAGAGTCTGTAGGAATTTAGAACTGATTGCGTTCTACAGGTGAGAAATGATGCTGCATCCTCCAAGTCTGCATTAACTAGCACCAATGAAGTGGAGAAGGCTGATTAGTTTACAAAGAAAAGCCAGACTTAAAAAAAACTCTCTAAAACATTTTGTTTCGATGTTTTTTCTTCTGTTACAAATGTCTGACAGATTTAACCCTGTCAGATATTTATTGTGTTTATAACAAATATATTATGTTATATTTGTTATGTTTCTGCTTGAAAAGTGAAGTTTAAAATGACTTTTTTTTTTCAAAATGTCCTTATTGATTCCCAAATCTACGAAAAGTGGTGTCACTTTGTAATCTTTAAGTCTTATAAGGAGCTATGTTCAAGTTTTACTTACTTCACCAGGAGAATATTACAAAGTTTAGAAGACCAGAATAAAATCTGACAGGAAACATTAGCAGGTAATTAAAAATGGTTTCCCACAAGAGATGCCTTCACACTTAGTCTGACAGCTTCTTCATCTTTTACATTATTCCTGGATTTCACACCTTAAAGATGACTTTGAACATCATAGAAGCATGGCATATTAAACAGGGGTGAGTAAAATGTTTACATTCAGGTAAGGCTTTGTGGTTTTAAAACATCAAGGTCCACTAATTTTCCCTTTAGTTTCCAACATTAAGAAAATAGTTTGAATCTATTAACCTGAACTGAAAGTGTGATTTTAATGACTAGCTGCACCATTAATCTGCATCATTACCAAACATAATGCACAACCCCAGCATGTTCCTCCAAAAATAAAGAAATAAAGCTCACTCATTGAGTTCCTGTGTGCAACTTCCAGATAAAAAGAGGCTTTTTCATCCACACTGCTTCATGTTATTACAAAAATAAGTCAGCTCCTGCAGCATCGACAAAAATGAAGCCTTTGTGGCATAAACTAAAGCAAAATGTACATTTTAGTTTTTTTTTTTTTTTTCCCCCCATGGTGACTCATTCAAGCTTGTGTGCGTGTGTGTGTGTGTGTGTGTGAGAGAGCTAGGTGTCTAAGCTTCACAATTAAACCAAACACATGAAGTGTGTCCTGTTGTACCAACCGCTGGGCTGAAGCGTTCACAATGCCTCTCTCCATCCTCGCTGCACCCTTCCCGTCTCCGGCTGGAGGCTCAGCGCTGACCTTGCTGACATGGAAAGCGCCGCTCCCCCTCCTCCCCTCACAGTCGTGACTCACCTGCTGATCTGTTCCCAGTCAGGAGCTCATGATGCACAAGAGAGGGGCAGGGCTCCCACAAATGTGATTGGTGCAAAAAAAACCCCCAAAAAAACAAAAAAGAAAACGTTTACTGGGCAGTTTTTGGCGCCCACTGCCTTCAACTGAGCAGCATCTGCATAGACTGTCAATTTAAACAACTACAGATTTGATTCAGAGCAAAAAAAAAAGAAAAAAAAAAAGGTTTGATTCACAAAACTAAAATTGATCATTTAAGACCAATTTGCTTTTAATTAAAACCTGAAGAGCTGACGTTTTTCTTGCCTTTGCAAGATTAATGTGTTTTACTAGTTATCGCATCTCTAATGTTTACAGTTATTTGATTGATATGATTTCATCCAAGATATACAATAAACCTCAACTAAATGTTTTTAGTTTGCAGTCTAAGCTGCAAGCAGCTGGTTTGATAGAGAGGCACCAACCAGAGATTTACTCTTGATTAGTTTTCTTACAAAAAAAGAAATATCCTTAACTGTCTATAGAAACTTCAAATGTTGTGTTTTTGATGTTTCGCCAGTTTTCCAAAACGTTTAGAGCAGGAGTCAGCAACCTTTTCAGCCCATAAAGCCAAGAAGATATTCTTCAACTGTGAAAGTAAAATATTTGTATATTAGAATACAAAACAACATAAAATCTTTATAATAAAATGTTCAAGAGTCACTTGTGCAACCAGGCTGCTTTAGCACAAACTATATAAACCTCAAACTAATGAGGAAAAAATGTACAGCTCACCTAAAAAAAAAAAAAGAGTATTAAAAGTCTGAAAAGAAGCATTAGTAATTCTGTTGTAGAAATTCATTGAAAATGTTTGCAGAGCTGCTAAAGCCAACCTCTCTTTGAGCCACTATGATGAAATCATTTTTTGATGAGAGCCTCTATCGAGGAGCTAAAAATGAAAATGTGGCTCCAGAGTCACAGCTTGCAGGCCCCTGCTCAAAACGTAGACCCTTTACAAAGCAGTGATAACATAATTCCTCCATTTGTGTTGGACTCTAAATGAATCCCTCCTGCAGCAAACGCTACTCCTGTTATATTCTTTTCCAAAAAAAACCTTGAAATCAGCAGGACAGACATGAATGACTAAACATGTATTGCCTGATTGGTGCATCGCTATTAATAAACCTATTTGCTTGAGTAATCTGCGCCTGATTTCCTAACAGACATGCCTCACGCAGGTCACCTACTGTAGTTTTAGTTAGTGTAATAGTCAATTGTTTGGTTATGGGACCATATGGATTTTAAATCTGGGTATTCCTCGGTATCAGAATGTTAAAAAAGAAATACAGTAATAAAAGTTATTGATTGGCATTAAGAGAGGTGCACTGTGTAATATATATTCCCAGCTAGCAAGAAACAAAAACTTGAGCAAAACAGACTGTTTGGGACACATTCTTTATAAATAATAATAATAAAAAATAAAATCACTGGAAAAATAAAATTTAAACCTAAATTAAGATTTAAGTTGGGGCTTCAGTCTGTCAGCATCTCTGCGAACCAATCAGCTTCCCTTTCATTCAGCTCTGTTCTGCATGCAGTTTATGTCGGTGGTCTTGTTATAATGATTACTCACAAAGTAGATTTAAATACAGAATTATCCATAGCTTTGCTTTTTTTTTTTTGTCTCCCCACTTTAATATTTTACACATCACAATGTGTATTAAAAACGGCCATCAGGGTTCAGTAAAAACAAAGGTAGTTGAAGAAACAGAAGTCGGGGGAGGATGGGACGGGGTCAGGGGTCAGGGGTCAGGGGGTGTCTGAATCGTCCGGTGCAATACTTGGCCATCTGATGAGGATGACAGAACTGGGGGGGCAGGAGAGAGGGGGGTGAATAACCAGAACCGGATGACACAAGTTAAAAGGAGGCAAAAATATTGGGAGAAAATAAACATCTTTCACAGCAAGTGCCTCAGTCTCAGAGCAAACAGAACTTTTCATGCCGTCCTTCTCCTCCCGGTCGAACCTCCCTCCCTTACTCCCCTCCTCTGGAGAGGCGATGCAGGCTGGCGTTCCGGGGAGGTGTGGGGACATTAATGTCAGCAGGCTTCACTCCCAGCCATCAGGACTCCAGATAATAAGGGACGAAGACAGATCGACCTGAAAGAGAGAGAAAGAGGGGCTCGGATCAGAACGCGACAGATGTCTGCGTGACTGGGTTTTTACAAGGCGAAAACCTAATTTGTAGCGTTAAAACGGAACGAGTCAACCCACAGGGTGAGAAAGACACAAACATCCCACAACCCACTTTATCTCATTGGGGATGAGTCATCGCCTGAACAAATTAATACACAGCATCTCTTCTGCACTGCGCCCGTGACAAACGGCCTCGCTCTGCGAGAGCTTCGGATGTGTGCAAGACGGAGAGAGCAGCTGTGGGTGGTAGCTGGAAAAAGAAGACAACCTGTACGAAATTTGGCAAAATGCTTGAAGCGAAAACATGTCCTAGTTGATTTGAACAAGGAGCCCTGACAAGCAGTTGAAAAGATATTTGACAGCCCAGTCCAGAGGTGTTTTTGTGGCATAAAAAAAAAAGAGAAAGAGCGAGAGAGATCGTTCTTGTGTTTGTCGGGAAAGTAGTGATGAGTCAGAGAGCTGTAAGCTGAATACCAACTCTGTCTCTCAGTCCGTTTCCCTTCTACACTCCACTCTGAAATATGGTCCCCACTACAGTTTACTGGATCTGAAGCGTATTGGAGGTTTGGTTTTTCTTTTCTACAAACTCAGCGGTAATCACTTACCAGATGGGCTGCTGTCGTGGGAGGGGATCAGAAGGGTGTCATTGCTGTTTGCAGGTGGAGAGCTTGCGGATTTTGCTGGCTGTGGAAACTCCTTTACGTGAGGGGTTGGACGAGGAGGAGGACCTGCGCTCGGCTTTGGTCTTGCTGTTTAGAGACCCGGCTTCTGTCCCATTCACACAAACTGGCTTGGCGACAGCTGGGCTGTGGTCTGCGTTCCCCTGATCCTCGTGTTCCTCAGCCACTTGCCCTGCAGGCAGTGTAAAGCCTTAAAACAATGGCAACCAAAATCCCAACAGCTGACGTTCCTCAAAAAATAAAAAGCACCGTTAAACGGATAATTTTGTTTCCCCCAGATCGGGTGCTGCCAAGAGGTTAAGAACAGTCTAAAGCTGCGTTTCCTTTACAAATGTGTGCAAGACATTGTCAATATTCCCCCTAATGTTGCAAAAACCACACAAATTCACCATTGCGGTGTTTCCATTAAATAAGAAATCCAATTAAAATCACATGTGAATCAGTTTGTTCATGCACTAAGTCATTAAAAAACACGCCACACTGTCATCCTTCTACCACTTCCTGTTGTCTTCTTTGTCTTTCCTCCCAGTAGTAACATCCAGTCGTTAAGCACATGATTAGTGTAATATGAAAAAGGTTTCCACTGGAGTTTTGCAAAATACACTAATTTCAACACAGCTGGGAAAACGTCATCCTAGCGCAAAAGCTTGTTTTTCCCCCTGAAATTGGTGAGATTCCTTTCAGCAAACTTATTTTCCTAATTTGAATTTGCTAAATTTTAAATTGAAAAAACACAGATAATGTCTTCGCAGCCAATGAATTTCCATCGGTTGTGCAGCTTAGCCTCCATGACCAACTAATCTGGATTTACACTGAAAGAAGATGTCAAGAGAGTTTTCTGCTGACAGTAAGAGTCAATTCATTATAACCTCTAACGATTACTTCCAACAGGAATCTCAAAGTCCAGCCTTCGAGGGTCGATGTGATGCATCTTTTCGACGCTGCATCTAATCCTACACACTTGACTCAATTACCTCATCACCAAGCATTCAGCCTATACAGAGAGAAGCTGTTGACCTTAAGGCTTGATAATCGCATGTGTAGAAGCAGAAACACATAAAAAGCATCTGAAGATTGGAGTTTGTGATCTTTCTACAAAAGAACTAGAAAATCTGAATCTCAGACTTACAGTAAAAAAAAAAAAAAAGGTCAGATACCCACACGACTTAAAAAAAACACTAACAGGAAATCCATCAGGTGAAAAACCGGTTCCAACCTTAATGTCACCTTTTGTTTTTTCATGCAGATGTCTCAGTCAGCATGCGTGGCTGCTGGGCCTCTGAGAAAACCCACACACACCAAAACTGCAACACTCAGGTAAAAATCACTGCAAAATACGGGTCGGAAATCACCTATAAAATCTTTTTTTTTTTTTTTTTCCCCTCCCTGGAGGTGCTTTAGATTCTGCTACAGCAAAAACACAAAGTCCTTCGCTTTATTATTACTCAAGCTCCCGTTTCATTCAAACGCAGCTTCCTATGAGGGACAATGCCCAGCGTGTGTGGGAGTAAACCTTGGGAAACCATTCATAGTCCCAAACCGAAACCCTTTCAACTGGACTATTTATAGTTGGCTTCATTCACATTCTGCAGCTCTGTTGCGTTTATATGTGGGGCACCACTTCTAGATACCCAACACTGACTGCTGCATTTATATTACAGGCTGTTACCTAGCAACAGATGGAGGGATCTCAAGTCTAGAGGGGAGGTATGATGAAAACAGAGTCAGGAAACGAGTTAAAGCATTCTGTTAATGTCTCTTCTCCCAAACATCTGTCAACTGTGGCTACAGTTTGTAAACACGGCTAATTAATAGAAACCTTTCCTGCATGTTAAGGAAATTAAAAACAGATTACACAAATGCAGCTTGGGTAATGCCCACACACTCGCTTGATTTGATGATGGACCTTATTCACAGCAGGTTGTTTCAATTCATTTTTAGTAACAATCAGTAGCTACATGCGTCCGACATTTTAAAACCAGTCCATAACCAGTCAGGTGATATTGGAGATCTTTAAAAATAAAGACATATCCTACCCAAATCACCGGCTATGTAAATGAAAACATGGACCTTTAAGATAAAAATCACCAAATCTGCAAAAAAAAAAAAAAAAAAAACCTCAAAAGATTTCAAAGAGTCATTCAAGTTGGTAACTGAGTATCAGTGCTGTAAAGTGGAAATGATGATGTGAGATGGACGGATCATTCACAGCACTGAATCCTCAGACCAAAACCAAGCTGAGAATGAATAAAAATAAATAAATAAAAGTAAGAAACGTTTAAGTTTCAAGATTAAAACCAGAGGAACATTTTACTTTTGGATTTGTAAACCAAAATGTTTTAGCTGGAACCCAAGAGAGGATAAAGCCTCAAAGACAAAACCGATTCATAAAAAGGGAAATGAGAGATTTGTTGCAAGTTTTGCTTAACAAAAATGTCAATTAGTTTGGTTCTGGTTGAAAGAGAAATCAAATTATGAATGTTTTGAAGGAGAAGTAAATAATAAGAAACAATCACTGACTCTTCACTTCATCCCACTCTTGTAGGACGAGTTGAAGGAATCTATAGGCATCTTAATTTAGATTTAGAAATCTGGTCTGGTGAAATCCCACTATAGGTCATGTCTCAGAAATCCAACTTTAGACACTGAGGGTTTAAATCTAAACTCTGCTACATGCTTCCAGATGATGAACTTATGAACTCACTGCTAAAAACAATTAGAAACCATCCGATATTAATTATGCTGAAGCCTCAATTAAGGTACTCTAAACAGCAAAATTAAGATTAGGGAGCTTGGATTTTATCTGTTTTTGAGGAGACAACTAGTATTCATCAACCTGGTGCCATTAACTGTATTAAAATCTTTCGTTTTGTTTTGCTTGTTTGTCTGATTTAAACTTTCACCGACAGCTCAGAGGTGCCGATAACAGAGACTCTGACTCAGGCCTGCAGCCTCACCTGGCACTGTGAAGTCCTGAGTGTAGATGATCTCATCCTCTCCATCATAGAGCTCGTCGTCGTCATCCTCCGTGTAGCCGTGCAGATCCTCTAGGTAGGGAACCACTGTCATACTGCGCCACTGGTCCCTGCTCTCTGCGCTGGCAGGGATGGACACCGGGCGCTCCGACGGAGGATGTTTCTTTCGCACCCAGCTGACGAGAGATTGACGGGGATGAAGGTGTGATCAAGAACACAGGAACCACTGGTTCACAGCATTTTATACCTCTGGGTTTGGTTTCATGTGCATAGAAATTTGGAGCCAGAAACTACAGCCTCTTAAAGCTCGGATGAACAACAGGAAAAATGTAGGAAGTTATTAATAAAAACTATCAGAGAAAATGGGCTGGCTCTCAGACTACAAGGTCCCCGGTTACAAGTAGTGCTGAAGTTAAAAGAGAAATAATTACAAAAACATTAAAAGTATGGTTTACATTTTGGTTTTCAATACATCTAAAACAAAAATATTAACAGCTCTTATGTTAGGCAATTGGTGCAACAGCTACAACTAAGCAAGACATGGCAACAAATCCAGAAGTGTGTTAAGAATAAAGATAAAGTATTTTAAAAGTTCAATAAGGTACCAGATCTAAAACAAAGTGATATGTTTTCAAATATAAAGAATGGGATTGATTTTTTACCACAGTGCTCTAATGTATGTTTGCTACATTTTAGTTCTTTTGTTATTAATCTAATGTCTTCACTTTAAAATATTTTTTTTTTCCAATATGTTGTGGTACATAAAGTCTTTCTCTGGGTGTACTTTCTACTGCAGGAGATATTTTTATGCCAACCGTATTCTCTGTTCAAAAGGAAGAAAAACAAAAACACACTTACTTGTGTTGCCTTATATTCTGTATGGAAAACCTCTTTGCAGGATCATACTCAAGCATTCCTGGAAAACACATTAAACGGTGGATTTAATCACTTTACCAAGCAATTCTTCACTTCTCTCTTCTCACTGAATTTTGATAAGCTGGTTGGAAACCAGAAATGTGGGGGGGGGGGGGGGGGGAGATACTGAAATACTCAGAAGCTCTATAATTTTTCGTGCATTAATTAACATTCTTTCAAAAGACAGATATTTTAATGAACTCTGTTTAATTTTAGTCGTAGTAAGGAAACATTAACACAAGCAGCCCTTCAAGTGCGTTTTTGTGCCTTGGTGTTGTAAAGCTGAGTTTCAGGGTGATAATGCAGAAGTGATGTGGTGCCTTTTTTACTAATAATGTGGCCGTCAGCCACTAAGCAGAAAAGGGCAGAATGCAAAGAGCTGATAGTAGTGCTGAAGGACACCTTTTGTGGCGCTGGGCTTATTTTAGACCATGTAATTATGGACTGACTATCTCTCAGGTGCTGCGTCATCAAAGACAGACGTCACACTCACAAAATGGGGGCCAAGTCTGTTTTCAAACAGCACAGATTGCCTCTTTTTTCTTCCTCCATTGTTATGAATCCAACGCTCGATGCGAACGAGGTTGTTCAAATGGAGCGCAGGTGGATTTCAGTTTGAAAAATCTGCACGAGGCTGGATTTCCTCTTACAGCATTTAGCTTCTACTAAAGGGTTTTACTTTAGCTGCTGCAAACATAATCTTCCCAACATTCTTCTTGACTTATAAACATGCACAACAAAGAATTTATTTTCCAGAAAATAAAAAACAGAGACTCTCGAGTCGTTTCTAGTTTTAAGGAGGGGGAAAAAAAATATTGCAGCGTTCATCTGGGTAAAAGCAAAACCCGACTATAGAGTTTATTATTCTGCTGCTGGCTTCAGATCAATGGAAACCACATCAGCAGCTGAAGGGATTTCTACTGTTAGGAGGAAGCCAAGCATGTACAGCAGACACTCTTACTGACAAGGTCACAGCGCCACCTACTGGGTGTATACTGGAAAGACCAGTATCGAACATTTTATTCACAAAAGAGAACTTGAATTTTTTATTTTTTTTAATCCAGAAACAACAAAATGATGAAAAATCATTTTCATACATTACTTAATTTTGCACAACCAACCATCCTTATAAGACAGCTCTGAAATTACATGAAGAAATGATCTGTAAAAGTATTCACACCCCTTGAACTTTTTATTTTTTCAAGGTTTTGTTGGCTCTAGTGGCCTTTATTTGAAAGTAGCCTGACAGGAAAGAGGGTTATGAGAGAGGGGGAAGGACATGCGGAAAATGTTGCCAGGCCAGGAATCGAACCTGCGACCACTGCCACGAGGATTAAGGGCTCAATACGTGGGTTGTGCTTTGCCCCTGTGCCACCACAGCACCCAACTTTTTACATTTTTGTCACAAACTGTGACTAAGAGCCTTCAGAAGTTACCCGCTTAGTGAAACAGACAAACTGCAAGTTTTTCTCTGTAAAAGTGAAAATCAACCATCATTTGCTATCTACTTCACAATAGCATGGTATTTTGTTTTAGTCCATTACAGGGATGTGGACCTTTCAAAAATCAAAAAGTCATTTTTTTTCTCTGGTTCAGTAAAAATAAAACTCATTTAGAGCCGCTAATGTCACATCATCTTTAGGGAAAAGACGACTTTTAATTTTTCATCTAGAGTAGGACATTTGTTATTTGTTCAGAACCACCATTTTATTTCTATTTTTATGTTTAGAAAGAATTTAAAAAAAACAAATATATCACAAAAAAATTTTTTAAAATGCACCAAATTTCCAATCTAGTTATAGGAAAATAGAGTTAAAAGCTTTACTGCTACTTATTAGTTGCATTCTGTTGTGGAAATGCAACAAAAAAAGAAAAAACTGCTTCAGTCTGCCCTTGCTTATTACACCTTTATTTCTAAAGTTTTGTTCACTGTTTATTATTTTTAGCCGTAGATAATGAAGAGGCACCGTGGACGGTCCAGAGAGCCACAGGTTGAAACTCCTGATCTATAGCATAAAAAGCTGCATTGAAGTTCGAAAGAAAGTGAAACATGGAAAAATTCAAGAGGTATGAATACTTTAGAACCTGTGCAAATTTTCAAGATAACAAAAGAGGGTATTTTTACTTTCCCTAAAATTATGAATTATTAGATTGTAATAATATCTTTTTTTTTTTTTTTTTTTTTACTAAGGTTACAGAGTAAAAATAGAAAAAAGGTTCAGAAGCCCCTGTGGGATGTTGCTGCATCATCATATATATGTGACTGTTGGCTGAATTGTGTATTTATTGCTTTTCTTTGATAATCCTGTTTGTTCTGGCTCGGTTCAGAGCCGTGCTCACCTCGCAGCAGGTCCGACAGGAGGGGCCCACACTCCTCAGGAATAGTGTAGTCTCCTTTACCGATGTTTTCAAATAGCTTATAGATGTTGTCTCCCTCAAACGGATAAAGACCTGTTGTAATGTTATATCTGAGCACAAAGAAGCACAAGTCAGAAATCAGAGTTTAGAGACTGAGAGTGATGTAAGCTTCTTGGTAAGAGTGACTCACAGTGTTACTCCAGCAGACCAAATGTCCACTTTAAACCCTGAAAAGGTGTCCAGTCCGTTGGCGATCTCTGGGGGCTGGAAGGCTGGCGAGCCCTGACTCGTACGACACGTGTCGTCTTCCGCAAACGGGTGAAGGGCCTGAAAACGATGGGAGAGGAGATGTAATTGTGCTGAATTTTTGTTTGAGTATTTCTTCATCTGAAAGAGTAATTAAGTCATATTGTGGTTTATTGTCACTGTATTTATAAAGACAAATTATACAGGTGAGAAACTACAGCTGGAATGTTAACAGGAGAAATCTTCAAGCTGCTGTGTATAGTTTCTTTTTTATAAAGCATTTTGTTAATGTATAAAAATACATGCAAACTTCAGTGTATCTACTTGGAATTTTAAACGACAGAACAACAAAGCAGAGCACAATCATGACAGGAAGAACAATTTTACTCTTAACACCTTTAAATAAAATCCAGGGCAACATATTATTTATAGAGATCACTATGTGAGCCTGCACAGTCTGAAAAGTGACCTAAAGATAAATGAAGCTGTTCTGTGATTTGGTTCTAAAACAATATGCAAACATTTAAGCGTTTTACAGAGCACTGATCATAGTTGAAGATAAAAATGCAGCTAAGTAAATCCTGGGAGGAAACCTGCCAGAGGCTGCAGGGAAGAGGTTCATCTTCCGACAGGATGACTCTGATCCATCAGCCAGAGCTGAAACTAAATGGCTTGAATCAACGCATATTTACAACACTTAAGGTTCAGACTTAAATCCAATTGGGAATCTGTGGAAAAGATAATGGATGCTCTCCATTCATCCCTGAACTTGTCAAAAGGTGAAAAGCTTAATACTTTATATGAATATACTGTTAATATATGGCATTAATGCTTTTGCAGGGAACTGTAAACTAAAGAACTGACCATATAATAACTCATAGTAATTGAATAATCGGTGCTTTTACAGAGATGATTAAAACCTCCAGCTAACTGCGAATGACAGATGGTTGAAGCGATGAAAACTAATCGTGATCGACTTCAGCTTACCTCTGCTACTCCAAGGTCGGAGATTTTAAGAGACCCATCTGTGGTCAGCAGCAGATTTCCTGGTTTAATGTCTTTATGAACTATTCCCTGGCTGTGCAAATATTCAAGACCATTTATGAGTTGGCAAAAGTACCTGCAGAGAAGCAGCAATAAAGAAAATCACAGGGATTTATGCATGTGCTTCGAAGGGAAGCAGAAATACAACAGCTGTTCACTGAAAAGCCACATTTTATTAGGGCTGAAAAAATTAATCAGATTCATAATGATGAATTAAAAGATATAATCGTTTACTAATTCAGCAATTGATTAAGCGCCAACTGGAGTACAGAGACTCAAAAAAAAAAAAAAAACCTTGCTGAAAGAACACAGAACAGCAATTAAGTCAAAACTGAACATCATTTTGGTAAAAAAAAAAAAAAAATTATTACTTATTTGTTTGCATCTTTTAATGCTTTCATAATATTCTGTGAAAAGTGATTAAATTAAAAATCTTCCAGAAGTGCAAAATTTTTAACCAATTAATTGATTGTGAAAATAACAGATAGATTAAATGACACTAAAATAATCAGTTGCAGCCCTCCAATTTATAGACATCATTGTCAACCTATAAAACCAACATAGTAGTTTTATTATTTTTAATGGCAAAGCGCATAAACAATTACCAATTTAAACAAACAGCGGTGTGATTAGAAAGACCTTCATCCATCATTAGAAGCATTCTGGCGGTGACGAGGCATTCGGTCTCTGGTCGGTTATTTTAACATTATTGACCCTGCAGACGCCGATCTAAACTTAGGCTTGGAGAAGCAGCAGCAGCAGGGCTCAGACTAAATATAGCCCAGAGGCTCACAGAAAGAGCGACTTGAGGAGGAGGAAGAAGAAGAAGAGGAAAGGGCAGAGGTGAGGAAAAAATGAGAGGCTTACCCGTGAGCTTGAAATACTGGAAACCTTTTCTCTGGGACGCTGTCCAGCATTTCTTGCATTCCACAAACACAATACTCCATCACCATATACGTGAGGTAGGAGTTGAGGAGAATTTGCGACACAAACTGATAATTTGATTACAAAAGAGCCAATAATTGGTAAACAGGCTCAAAACAAGCAAACAAAGGGGGATAAGAAAATGAGTCTAAATTCATGGCAATAAATGTTAATAAAATTTCATTCAATTCGAGGCGAGAGGATATATTTTCTGCTTCTCTTCATTGTAGAGTACGTCGACTAACTGGATCACATTCTTATGTTGAAGTCTTCTTAGCAGCTGAATTTCCCTATGAATGAAAACAAGAAAAAAAGACATTAAAAAAAAAAGAACTACAACATTAGAGCTTTGCTGTATGATTTAGTGGTGGCACATTTCTGCTTGAATGCAGGCGAAACGGCAGATATACATCAGCACTCCGGTTGAAAAGTGCAGCTGTAAAGAACATGATCACAAGCTATTTTAATAACTGCTGCCAGGAGATGTGAGAATATTTTCCACTGCGATCCAAACATCGATCTTTATTGTATTTGAAGCTTGCTATGCCATTAAGTCACACGTTCATGTGTCGCAGCTGATTTTTATCAGTATAGCTTGTAAAATATGGGTACAAATTCAATATTTGAGGAGATGCAGCAATAAAAATCTCTTGGGATTTAACACTTAAAATATTAGATCTTAATGGAAACAGAACAAAATATAAATTATAGACTCAAAAAGACAAATTAATCCCTCGTCCAAATATGTTAAGATACATGTTTTGTACCAAACAGTAAAGAGACGGGATTCTTCTGACTTGATTATACATGAAAATTATATTCATAACTAGTGGTATTTATATTGCATTAAGAAATATTACTGTTTTCCTTATTCCACCATTAGCAGTGACACAAGCAAAGTTTTAAAGAGACATTTCAGGTTTGCTGAAAGCTGAGAAGCTACTAGCTTCATTCTTGTGTATCGATGCAAAACATCCCACAACCCCAGGTGTTTTGTTAATTAACCCATTTAACCAAACCTTATTTTGAGCTGCTGATGGTTCAGAAGTCCAATTAAAAGCCAATACAACCACGTGAAACAACTCAAATCTAAAATGGTTTAACAATCACCAAAAATCCAAACAGATTTTTATTTGCATACTTTTGTACAGTGGGTTAATGATGATCACAGTGCGATGTACATCATAGTACCGACGCACGTCTGACGTACACTAGGTTGAAAATACCAACTCTAAGGTGAAACAAGTTTTTCTCTAAGCTCAAAATGATGTTAAAGAAGTTTAAATCCTGGCCATGCTCACAATGATGTTTTGTGAAATGGAGATTTTCAGCTGCCGTACATTTTTTCTTGTTTAAAAGAGAAAAAAAACAAGAAAAAGCTGAGAAGCTACTATTGGTACAATATTTGCACCAATATTGGTGCAAAACTAAATATCGAAGTCATGCTTTGATTGCAGAATGCTCCCAGTGGACAGTCTACCTGCGTAGCATCACCTGCTTTGACCATTTTTAGTGATGTTTGGAAATTGTGTTGAATTGTTACAGTGGTAGCAAGTTGAGAGAGAGCAGCAGCAAACAGGACGCCTAACTATGGTAGACTCGTCTTTTCTACCATTAAGTAAGTCAGATTTGTAAATGTTGGCAGGCAGATGGAGAGTTTTACAAGGAGAATCTTCTTTTTCCAGGAAAACATGTAACAACATCATAATGGCTGAAACTGTGATTAATGACTAACCCATACTCTTCTGACTCCCTCTCCTTTCTTTTCATTCATCACAGTGACTCTCCTCAAACAGGCACACACCCCGTGTGTAAACTTTAGTATCTCTGCCACTAAAAATAAACACCAAGTGTGAGCATAAAGGGCAGTGACAATCTACCCAACAGGCCAAAAATACATTAGGATGCAGAATTTGCAAGCATGGCACTTCAGATCTTATATACGCGAAAACACTGCATCCAAGCATTCAGTATATTAAACAGCCCTAATATTTACAATGTAGAAAAACACATAAAATACACCTACTAAAGTGGTTCCATCTTTGAGTAGAAATTGTTATTTTATAATCTGCTACTTTGCTGATCTGTGGGACACAACTTCTCTTTGTTTCGTACGTAAACATGGGATATAGTTTTCGCTGCTCGTAATTAGAAGCATTTCACAGCAGAAAGGGTTGTTAAATTAAAATCACTGCAGCTTTCGCACTGTAGAAAAACCCAGAGTTGACAGCAGCAGCAGAAGAAGCAGCTTTTAAGTCCTGAAGTCAGTAGTGCTTTCGACCTCTTCAGTTTCTGTAGCTTCATAAACTGTGGCTTTGGTTCAACTCAATCTTAATCTTTGACAATGGATATTGTGAGTCTTTGTTTCACACAAACACACCAGCAGTTGTTGCTGCATCACTGCACCAGCTGAAGTAGTTTCTTCGTGCTCAGTCAAAAGAAAAGCATGATGACGGTAACTAACCAGTAATTATCTACCCCGATTCAAAGATGTAAAGTGTCTTTCCTCTCCAGATGAACGAGCTCAGACGACATCCCACATGCACCGCTTGTGTGTTTGTCACTGCATCCCCACAGATACTCATTTCCATCAGAGTAACATAACAGAATCTGTGCTGACACTGGAGGATCAGTCACTGCTGCAGTCCATCTGCAGCTCAGATTTGTACCGAAAGACCTTGTGCACTACCGGCCCGCAGGCTGCGGCGCTGACAGGACTGCAACACTCAGCGATACTGAGCTGGCTGCGGCGCAGCGCCGGCACAAACAGATTATCTGAACCTCAATCTACGCTGCGCTGCGCTCCAGAGGTGTGTTTGTGTTCATTCTGCGTTCCTGTCATTCCAGAAAGGCATTCACAGACTGTTGCCATAGAAACAGAAGTGGCATTGCTCAATCAATAGCGGCGTGAGCACGCCCGTCCCAACAGCAACACCCTAGAAAGAGAAACCATTTCATTAACAAGACCACTGTGAAGCTGCTGTATGCAGAGGTCACTTCTATGCTATCTGCAAATCTAAAGGCAAACACAAAAGCTGTCACCTGAAACCAATCATAAATAATAATTCAAATACACGAACCACTTGAAAAGTTCATACTTCATTTGACATGTCTGCCTACAATACATCTTTCACATAAAGTTACAAAAGAGGAGATAATAAATTATGTGACTAATTTTCAAAGAAAGCAGCAGTATGCATTCATGGAAAAGATGATAAATGAGAAAATGTTACTGTTGCTATAATTAGGCAAAGTGAGGGACGCTGCAAAGAAACAGGTTTTTTTTTTCTGCAAGTCATGTTACTGGCCAACTATTTAGGTTGCTAAGTAAAACTAACTTTGACATATTTAAGTCAATATTTACTGTATCATGTAAAAGCATGAGTCAAATACCGGCATCAAGGTACAAAATGTTATTCATTCTGCAGCATTGCATTGTCAATGACAATGTTCAGTGGAGAGGCCAAAGAAAGTGTCAGAGAGACAAGAGTTTTCTATCCAGCAGATTTCTGCAGACTGAGAGCTGGGTGACGGGTGACTGTCTGGGATATGGAGGAATAGATTTGCTCAACAAACAAACTCTGAAACCAATCTCCAAAACATGTTTTTAGTCAGCGATACCTTGGTGTTGTAGCAAAACCATATATTTAAAAAAAAAAAGACACCTTCAAAATAACAAAACTCTTCAAATTAAGCTGTTAGTCTCAGTTTACAGAACAGCTCTCCAATCAGCAGGAACACGACGATCAACCCAGTCTGCATACCGATCAATAACTGCTGTAGCTTTCTTCTCCTTGCTCTCCTGCGTGTTTCTTTTCATCCAGTATTTTATGTTTACATTATAACAACATGCAATGCTGACATAAACAGAAAACATCATCAAGTAGGAAGGTGCCTCAGCCACTATGGGTAGGCGACAAACCACTGCAGTTTGAACCCTTTTGCCTCATGTCATGCCTCGAGTGCGTTCTGCCCAGAAGCAACCAGAGAGAATTTTCTGCCTTGAAGCCACATTCTGACAGCAACGCTTGAAGTGTGAACTGAAGTGTGTGGCAAGGCGACAGCTGACGTGTTTAAATGATTCTTTTGTTTTTATTCTGTGGAAACATGAGCAATCCATCTCAAATAAAACACCACTAATTAATGCAGATAAAACTAAATATACAGCATGGCACAGGTTGGTGGGATATGCTGCACTGTATTCTAGTCCCGGTAGTTTTAGAAAGACAAAGTAGCACTGAAAAAGCAGTGGTAGTGATGGAGAACTACAGCTGCTGCCTGGACAGATCGGTCATTAACCAGCAACAAATTGTAATTTGACTACAAGCTGTCAGTATAAAAATGATAAACTTCAACCAAAGTCAGTCAGGGTATAGGATAAAACCAGAAACCGCATCATCCACAAAAACGGTCATTCTCAGTGAATACAGCCTGACCTCTGTTTTAAATGTGTCCTAAAAACATTCAGCGCTTCCTAGGCTCAGAGTGAACTCATTCTGACAGTTTTCTAAGGATAAGTCTAATATTAGTACAGCCCCACAGTGAAAGGCTGAAGTAATATTTAATAAGACTGATGTGATTAAAACCCCAGCTGCTCATTAGAAAATGGGTGAAGCAGAAAGCATTTGGGTAGATATGCAGGATGATCACACATGAGCAACAGTACGGCTGGAAAAGAGACTAAATAAACAAAATCTAATATCAGACAGTTGCTACGAAGTTCATGGTTAAGATTTTATACAAAACAGTTTCTGTCATCCTCTCTTAACACTCGTTCACACCTTTTTAAAGAGACGATACATATGATACAAAACAAGAACTCAGTGTTAAAAAGATATTTGGCAATAACCTCATTAACATCAGTTTCCTTTAACCAACCCATTAGGACTGCATCCAACAGATTAGAGTCTGAAACTACATTGAGTGAATGTTCAATAAATAAGAAAAACTAACTTTGTGTCTGTAACTTATAATCCTACACATTTACTTCACAGATATAGTAAAAAGTGATGAATTTCAGTGATTCTTTTACGAGGTGAGATACCAAACTTTCCATCAGAAAATGTTCAGGCATAAAAAAAAAGAATCAATAAACGGTGTGCTAATTGGATTCTTAATTGTTGTTTAAAACATGGTGAATAAATGATGAGACAAGCGCGACAAGACAATACGAGAAACATGAGCGCGCCTTAACAGGTCACATGAAACCTATGAAGCGCAATGCCTTGCGAAAGTAGCATATCCCCTTGAACATTTTGTTACGGCTAAAAACTTCATTGCATTTTGTTAGGTTTTGACATAAACCAGTAGAGCTGCAGGGAACCACGGTTCAAGGATAAGAAAGTGCTGGGATGACGACTACAAGTTGCACACTTCCTAAAGTTATGATAGCGTGACAACAGGAAAGTCATTGTTAAAAGTAAGCTTAAAAACTCCAGCTTGCATTTTGACAACTTGGAAATCTGAGATCCTCTCAGTCCAAGCCAACAGAGTTTGAGCTACTTTGAATAATGTCAACAAATTCAGTACAAAGCTGGAAGAGACATATACCAGGACTCCCAGCTGAAAATTTCAACAAAAAATAATAAAACATATTGACTTGGAGGGGTTGAATATAAATTCATACCCAAATTTAAAAATTTTCATATAAAAAATGTTTTAAAATCATATTTTCCTTAAAAAAAAAATACATGTTAATTTGCATCGTTCACACACAAGTCCACTCCTTCGAAAGACTGAAATGTGAAAATCTTTAACAGCTATGAAAACCTTTGCAAGACACTGCATAAACTAATATCACTAAATCATCATTGAGGAATCCTTCCTCCAAATAAAGCTTCCAGAGAAAAAGCAAAAATGAAAACAAGAGAAGCAGAACTTACTTTTTAACATTGGCTTCTCCATTGGGAATCCGTCGAAGCTTCTTCTTCTTCAGTATCTTGACAGCCCTGCGACAAAGTGTCTCTGAGTCCAGCATTTCTTTTACTTTGCCATAAGAGCCTTCCCCCAGCAGGTCCCCCATCAGGTACTTCCCTATCAGCTTGGCCCTCTTCCTCCGCGGCTGATAGATCACCTCGGTAGAGTCAATGCGGTGAATGAACGTATCCATCTCCATGAGTTCATTTTCATTGAGATACTCGAGACGAGGCAGGTCGCCGTCACTCATGATGACGAGGTTTACGACAGCTTAATCCTCGGGTGCACGACAAAAGGTTTGCAAACGGACTGCTGCTGAAGCGTAATCTGCCGTTAACCCTTTAAAACTAGACTAAGTAGATCCATGAGTGGAGATAAACAAACAAAAAAAAACAGATAAAAAAACTGAAAACAGGAGAAGGTGAAATGGAGCCTGAGGGTTGAGGAAACAGCTGGGTGAACAACCTGAAACCTGTAAACATTAGGATCTTTTTTTACTCAATAGGGCTTAAAAAAAAAAAAAAAAAAAAAAAAGGTGCAGCAGAACAAACTGGCTCCAGTGCTGAGTTAGTGCTTAATACTGTTCATTATGAGCTAGGTTTGTGATTAATGCTGAACAGAAATCATGAAAAAGGCTATGATTTCACAATTTAATTCTGGTCAGAGTCAGTCTCAATAATCTATGTAGGATTCTAATACCATACGACTTTAGGTAAAGGCCACCAGTCTTTCTTTAAGGCCTTGCAGCAATGCATTTCTGTCAGAGGTTCATACTAAAGGACTTAAAGAGTGTATATAGTTGGACTGGATCCCAGTGTAGATCAACAAACGAAGCTGTAGTCGACTCCAGAAGGTTGACTGGACCATCCAATATGCTGAACCGTTCTTAGGTGTCCTCCATGTCACCACAGTTTCCACAGCATGGTGCCTGAAGAATGGCCACAATAATTCAGTTATAAGTTGCTTTAAAATAAAAACATAAGCAATTTTAGTTAAGCGTGTTAATCTTATTCACTTCATAGCTACCATTAAACAGAGGTAAGGCTGCAACTGTTCAATGTGAGGCCGCCATTTCAGCTGTTTACTGAAACATTTGGGTCTAAAATGTGCATTAATTTTTACCTTTTTCTTTCAATAGTCTGCCACAACATATTCAACCTTTATGTGCTTAAAGCTTAAGATTCCCAGCTTTAAATTTGGTGGTATTTACATCCTAACTTCAGGAAGAGTTTATAAATTACAGTCCCTAACATGCAGAATCCCTCTAACGTGGATAATACACTCAGTCTCCTTGTTGAATGCAGGTTTTTGACTATTCATACAATAAACCCACAACAAAACCATATCACATTTTCACGTTGAAAGATAAATGCAATGAAAATGCAATGAAAATGTTTGATCTAAAACATTTTCATTGCATCACCGCTCTGAGATGTTCAAAGCTAGAGATGTGTTTCTGTTTTCAACTTCTCCAACACTTGATTCTTGCTCTTCATGATGCTAGTTGTTCTCAAACTACCGAGGCCTCCACAGAACAACTGGATGTACACTGACATTAAGTTAGACACAAGATGCATTATTCTCTCCATTTTACAAATATGCAGTATTTGTGTTGGTTAATTGTATAAAATGAAGTTTGAGGTTACAATTTACAAAATACAAATGGGATCAAGAGGAATGAGTACTTTTGCAAGGTATGTACACAAAAGCCTCAAAAATTAAGCTACATTTATTCCACTACTGTGGTTACATTTATAAATAACAATGGCAGAAATGCACATGTAAAAATTTTTAAATTCAAACATAATTTTATGTTTCACAAGGCATGGTGTTGTCCTGATGCCAACTTTTGTAACAACTGTATTACTAAATAGCTGAACTAGCAGAAATGTAAACATCTGAAGGCTGTAGGCTAAGTTTGTTTAGCAACTCTGGCTGAATAAAAAAAGATTTCTAATAGAAATGTTCGCTTCGTGGGTTCATAAAGCGCCAAACACCCAACAACCTCAGCTTGTTTTGTACCAAAAACAACAGAAACGCGTTTGTGCTCACCGAGGGCTGACAGTAGAAAATCAAGAGGGGGACGAGCGAAACGTCGTCACACAAGTGTAGCTAAGGGCTGGATGTACAGCTGCGGCGGCTATCCAACTTCATTTGCCGGGTGAATCGGCAGCATACTGGGTTATGAAAACAATGTTATTTGACTTTACTGCATTATGTTCATCCCACAGCTGAACGGACACTGGCTTTAACAACCTGCGCACTCCTAGAAATGCATATACACAAAAAACTGCAGATGAAGCAAGCTAATGCAAGCTAACCGACAGCTAGCAGGACGCTCAGATTCCAATGTAAACTGCTAACTAGCCATTTAACAAGCTAACTAGCTGCTGCTGCAGAATTTCGCCTAAATCTACAAGCATGTCTTAACTATTAGCTTTACTCACCCACTGTGTGGCCGTCCTCGACAAAAACTATTGCTCCTCTCGTCTGACACAATACTAATAAAATTTTCTGACTATTCGTGCTACTCTTGCCTCTCAGGTTGTCGCCATCTTGTTTACCTCCCCCCTGAACTCGCCCCACACGTTACTGCGTCAAATCAAAGTTTTCAGTGAGGAAACGACCTCTGCTACTTTTTGTTCACTTAGTCGTTCACTTCAATTATTTATTTACATAAACATTAACGATTTACATAAACATAACGGAGAGTTTTTATGGAATTGTTGTATATTTAAATGACCCCATTTTATATTTTTTTTCAAAATTTTATATATATTTTTTTTACCTGTTCTCGGTATGAACATCCTGAGTTGAGCAGATGGAGCCCAAAGCAGAATTTGCTTTAAGGGGCCCAGTGCAGTTTAGTATCCTCCCAAAAACCCTATTAATTTAATTATTTTAAATTATGTAAGTTTTGATGTTTGCATGCAATTAGTTTTGCTTAGAGGAAAAAATAAACATAAAAATTAAGTTATTTAAATAAAAATATTAAGCCATAAAAACTTTTCTCAATTATGAGTCTTGACATAAACTATAAAGACTATCTCCAGTGTGATTACTAATATTACTATTAATATTTCTAAATGTTATTTGGGTCATGCTTTGGGCCAGACATCTGTTGGAAATTTTAATACAAGTGGTTGTGTTTGTAATTTTAGTACCATAAATATATTTGTTTATATATAGAAAATCCCAAAACATACCTGATGAAAGAAATGTAAATCATTTTAAAATAGTTTTGTGGTTTTATTTCTAGGGCTCAAGTCTTGGATTGATAGTTTCAATGGGACTGAAATCAATGGGAAGACAACCATATAAATTCATGGATAGTATGAAGGTAGATGAAGGACAATTGGATGCAAGTGTTAGGCAACAATGTTCCAAGTGTGTACATCCAAATATCTCCCCCTTATTTGTTCCATACTTATCCACATCGGAAAAAAGAAATCAAAATCAAACTCTTCTTCCAAGCATGGGATTTAAATCAATTTAAATCCCATGCTTGCTCATAGCAGTGTAACCAATATTGTTCTACAGAAAAATCGAAATACTTTATATTTAAAATACATCTACAGAGTACGTGGTCCAGTTTTTTCAAAGGTAGACCGTTTATTTTATAGAGACAAAAGGACGATACAGGGACCACAGAACCTTAAAACCTTGGAACTTATGGCAAAAGATAAATGATCAAAAATACCAGTGAAAACATGCAAAAAGCTGATTAGCAACCACAAGAAGGGTTGTAATGACAAATGTTTCACACATTTTTTTTAAATAGGTATAAATAATGTTCAACGTGACATTCTTCCTTTTGCTAAATCATGAATGAAACCAGAACGTCATTGTTTTAGGCAACACCCCTTGTCCTATCTTTTATGAGATGCTTCATACCTAATCAGAGACAAACATGCTGGTTGAATGAAAATAACCACTTTAAAATGTATTCAGCCATGTTTATTTATGAGCGACAAATTAAAATACTAGCTGCATGCCATCACTTTCACCAATTTCATGATCTCTCCTGTATCTGTTTGATGATGTGGCCAAAAAGTAGCTCTTGCTTAGCTGGGACCTCTTGAGTTATATTTATCCCATGTAAACCTCTTTAGGGAATGGCAAACTAAAGGTCTGATTTCACTGATCTTTCACTCTCCCTACCGCTGGTTTCTCCAGTCAATACTGCTTACTGACGCAGACATCCAGAACCAGAAATAAAGAGTTAACAAAGGCACTTGAATACCAGTGCATTTATGTTTTTTCCCCCCAAACATAAAAATGAGTACGACAAATTTGTTTCTAGATAAACAAGTACAGCAATTGGAAATCAAAACGTATTTTCCAGAGCTTTATATTTCAGGTAAGGGTTTTTTTTATTTTTATTGTGGACAGTGGAAGTTTTGATACAATGTAATGATTGCGGCACAGTGACAACCTCACTCGATGTGAGAACTTAAACAGAAGACCGTGAACTTATACAAAACCTTTATTTAGCTGAGGACGCACAGATCCATAAGAAAGCCAGATAATACAGGAGTGAAATACTGATGAAAACCAGATGGACTTCTTCATATAATTTATCATGTTACATAAATTCATCGTGATGTAACAGACAAATTAGCAAATGTTTATAGAAAGCTGATAGTTTAGTGTAATACACAACATTTTCCTAACAATCTTTTTCAACATTTCAGATGTTCTCTGTCTTTTTCTTTCACAGACAAGAAAGCAACATTTTCTACTGTCAAACACTTTTCATTTTAAAACCAACCGTATGAGCAGCGGATGCACAAACTACCCTTTTGTTACAATAAAACGACAAGCTTAACAGAAATAGTCCTCTATATCAGTAATATGGCCTCCGTGGATTATTCTGCAAATAAAAGACAGTAGATCACATTAGAATATCACAGTAAAAATACAATGTGCAAACAACAATAACTACAGGAATGACTATATACATACAGAACCTTGTAAAAGTACTGAACTTTTTCACGATTCCTAACATTAAACCAGAAACTTCAGTATAGTTTTTAGGATTTTAATGACAGAATGAAATAAACTAATGCATTAGGTATAAAGTAGAAGATAAAGGACACATGGTATTCTATTTATTTCAAAATAAAGAAAAAGGGGTTTTGTAAATTTATATTTAGTAGAAAGCTGCAGTGGAGTTTTTTACTACTCCGCTGCTGTTGTAGTATGAAACGTTTTATACAAATAGTTTTGAAAAAAATACGTCATCCTGTATTCAGCCTCTCTGACTCATTACTTCACAGAACCACTGTTTTGGGATTTACTTCCACCATCTTTACACAACTATATTAGTTTACAGTCACACATAGCATTTAGATGTCAGAAAGTTAAAGTACTTATGATCTTAACTGAACAGAAGCATCTTCTTATGTGCTACTTTTTGCTGGTCCATTGCATGAAATCCAATAAAATGCATTAAAGTTTGTGTTTGTAACATGACAAAATGTGGAGAAGTTCAAAGTGTATGAATAAGTAGCACAGAGAAATTAGTAGAATTAAACAAACACTCTTTGCACAATTCAACTTCGTTAAAACATGAAAAACTTATTACCAGGGGATTGGGCCTGAAGCGGTAGGCAAGCATCATCCTCTTTCTGAAAGCGTCATACTCATCATCACCTTTCGATAGCTCAGCCGGACGATCGACTCCTAACCCAGCACCGTTCATGGCGGTAGTTCCTCTGGAGCGGGACGGAGAGAAAAGCACAAAATCACCTTTGGTGGTTCATGACTGAGCAAAATACTGGTGTTTTGTCTAGAAAGTGAATGTAAAAATGTATGTAAATGATAATAATAACTGAATTAATAATGAATGATATCTAGTTTGACCTGTGCCTAAACTGATGAGAATTGCTGCATTGTAGTTTTAAAACTGTGAAATAAATATTTTTAAATATCAGTTTGATTTGTGTTGGAATATCTTTCAAGTTCTCAAACCCAGATAAAAATGATTTTTATATTAATATTCCACTCCTGCAATATAAATACTACATTAAATGAATGTATGGACATAATGTACATAGAAGGAAATTTTCTTCTTTTTTGTTACTATAAGAGCAAAACGTGAACAGTGAGAAGGACTCACTTGTTAACAGGAGCCTTGATTCCTTGTCCTTCACTGCCAAGGCCTTCTCCCTCCTTCCAGCCCATTTTCATGAGCATTCGGAAACCAAGATTCTCCACCGTCAACTTAAACTCTTTATACTCCGAGTAGTCGGGGTCCCGGCCTTCCTGCAAGTCAATATTACAAAGTTGTTTAAGTATCCGAGACATATATCCGACACAGTTAAAATTTGATCCAGATATTTTTGTTGTCTGCCCAGGAGATTATGCATGTCCACCTTGTCTCACGCATCTTGATTTTTTTAATCGATAACTGGATTTACTTCCACAGCCGCAGGCGTTTAAATTTCATGTGGATGCAGACATTACACTGAACCCAAATGATTAGGAATGAGTAAAGCTTCCAATAAAGTTTTAAATTATTTTGTGGAAACCATGGACACGAAGAGGAAATTTCCTTTACCTTTTAGAAAACAAAAAAAACATCAGTTGCTAGGGTTACCAAAGATATAGCCATTTCAAACGGAGCCATTGACTGGTTCTCAATAATCTTTCTAGTTGGATTTATTTATTGTTACTAGAAAGCCCCAAAAATAACCTGTATTTAGACCTGTATTAGGGCCAAATGTTTTTATATTAATTAATATTTGTTAATTTTGTTCATATCTATATTTATGCTGATGACAGAGATGTTGAATGACATAAAGATGCGCTAAAGGTTGGTCTTATTCAGGTTCCATTTGATAGTCATATTCTTCCCACTTCCAATTGTTACCAAATGTATAAAAAAAAACAAGTATATGTTTTCAAATAATATAAAATAATATATACTCATTGCAGTTTCAAACCCAGGAAACAATTGTTCTTTGCTAGAAATTAATTGAGGTAATTCTGCTTTCAAAGAAATTAACTTGTTGCAACATCATTTCTACTGCTTTTTCAAACTGATATTATTTGTACAAATGTTCCTGTTGGTCCTGTAGAGATGTAAGGTGCAGTATAATGTGGAGCACTAAAGTTTATTACAGGACAAGCCTCTTGCCCAGTGCTGTACTCTGTACTCTGTGGATAACTGGCCTTCATTGTTCACACAAACTGTTTCTCCAATACACACAAAACCTGAGGAAGAAAAAACACTTTTCTTTCCATTTCCACTTAAAAAAAAATCTACTACAAAGCCTGAAGTTGGACAGCTTGAATACACAAAAAGATTTCAAACATATTTAAAGACCCTGGAGCAAAAATAATTGGATATTTAAATTTTTATTTGTAGGGTTTCTTCTCTTTACTTGACACTTTTAGGTATCATTTTTTATCCATTGTGTTGACTATTCTATTTCAAAATATCACTTTGCAGGTTAGTTGAAAATGATACAAGCTTAAACATGAGACATCCTCAAAAAGAGCAAGATGATAATGATTGATAATGAACTGATATCACTGTGACCAGACACTTCACATGAAATAATTTCAGTCATCTGGTAAATCCCAACAAATGACACACTAAGGGTTATCAATTTGTTACCAAATTGATAACCCTTTATAGATCTTTTTAATAAGACTGAAAACAAATGAAAAGAAAGTAGAACAAACCTTGAGAGCCTTGAAGGTCTCCATGAATTTTTCCAGCTCCTCCGGGGGAAGGAAGTCTCCAATGAAATGTTTCCCTTTCCCCATTTCTGTCAGAGACTCCGCCCACTCTGGAATTGAAGAAAAGAATGAAGTTAATCATATAAAAATGGTAATGAAATCATCATAAGTAATCGTTGCGATTACAATGCACTGCAACGTTTTATTGGATTTCTCTGGCGTACCACGCGTCTTCTCCATCTCCATCTTTCTCAGCTGATGCTCCCAGGTGCCGTCATCCTGGTCCACTTCTTCATCACTGTCATACTCATGTTGGTGATCTCTAATGGCTTTCTCCCACAACTTCTGCATGTCTGCCATTGCACGTTTGTGCTTCATGATCATTTCATACATCTCTTGCATCTGTGTGGTAAAGAGGGGGATGAGAGTTTGGCAAAAACTAAAATGATCAGATCTAAACGGTTATGGTTGCAAAAGGCTTTTCTTTTAGTAAAAAAAACAAAACAAAAACAACATAGGGTAAGATTTATGTAGAGCTGTATGAACAGATGCACCAAGACTTTCAGGTCAATCTTTTCCAATAAGAGAATGCAAAGAAATAAAGTCAAAGTTAGCAATATTCAATGTCACAAGGTTCTAAAATTAAGGAGACATAAAGTCATGAGTATTTAATTTCCACAACATGTCTGCTGTCCTCAAGAAACCAATAGTCTTTATTCAACTATTACATGATGGCTTTTGAAATGACGGCAGCCTTTTGGGAATCTCAGCATTAAAGATCAATATTCTATAGAGAAAAGATGTAAATACTGTTGTTTTAGTAATCCTAGTTGTAATAATCACTAATGTAAGACGCTAAAGTACAATAGATTATTACGGCCATACAAAAAAAATATATAAAAAATTAAATTACAAGAGTAAATTCTTACGAAAATAAAGTCATAATATTACCAGAATAAAACTGTAATATTGTGACTCAATTCTGGTAAGAGTGGAACTTTTTTCTTGTTTTATTTTCATACGACTTTATTCTCATAATTTTTTAATTTTTTTTTAATTTTCTAAAGCCAGTTTAAACTCAACTATAATTTTACCATTGTTTCACAATTTTTTTTTTTTTTTTAACAAAACATCACAATGACATTTGCAACCATCTACCTCTTGTTGTTCCTTGATTTGTCTCTTCTGGTCCTCAGACAGCTCAGTCACTCCTACCAAACCAAGAGGCTTTCCCTTCTTATAACCAAGGCCACTCAGCTCTTGAGCTGAAAGAGACCATACAGCAAATATTCACAAAATATAATGTACATTTACAGCATTAAACACAATGCAACTGAATTAAACAAATGGTTTACCAGATAGGGAGGGTGTGTTAGGATCTGGGACATTAATATCTTGGGGAATAACAATTGGTGGAACTGGCAACTGCACTTTGTCTTCTTCAGACCCCCATCTGCTCTTCCTCTTTCGTTTGACAGGAGGCGTTTCTGACTCCTGATGTTGAGGCACTGATGTGCTGGTCAGATCTGGAGAGCTTACACGTAATGAAGACACAACTGGACGCTGCACGTCTGTCCTGGAGTCTGCTGGTGACGGTGAAGAGCGCTGAGATGCAGAATGGTACTCTTGTAGTTTCTTTCTGTAGAGAAAGTAGGCTGGACTTTGCTGGTCGAATAAAAAGCTGGAGAATGGAGATGAGGAAACGTATTTGTTAGATCTGAAAGAAATAAATAGTACAAAAAAAAAAAAAAGAGAGAATGAATTTGAAAACGAGTAACAGAAACACATAAGAACCTGAATGCAGGATTTTCTCTGTTGCGTTCAATGGCGATGGCTTCAACCTCGGGGCCACCCTCCGCCACAAACCGGGCCAGATTTTCAATGATTTCCTGGGTTTCCACGTCCACTGGGGGGGAGACTTTAAGCAGCCTATTAGTACCGGGACTCAATTCACACTCTACTACTGTACCGTACTCAACTGGCCCTCACACAGCACCAGTCTAGAGCCAATAGGGAATAAGAAGAGGAAAGGGGAGGAGGAGCAAGGATGGACAGGGCTGGTGAATGGGGAAATCTTTGGATGTGAGGCTTTTAGCACAATAAATAAACAAACTAACCCAAATGAGACTACTTTAATATTCTATTTATATGTATAATGTTTTGCAAAACTAGTTTTAGAAGACAAACGGCAGTGCATATCAAATACTGACAAGAGATTATGTTTTTCTATATTTGAGTACAATTAGAAAATACATTTAATTTCAAATACTACTACTGTACTGTACTACTTCAGACTGAGACCACCGTCTGTCTGAAGTGACATTCTAACAAGAAAACATTAATTTATTTCAAGATTTTTCACGCATCTTTACTAAGAGTACCGGTGAATGTGGCCAGCACAGTAAAGATTCAATTAAATGATTTGAATCTGCTGCAAGACTGTTGATAACTGCTAACAATGGAGAACAGACTTTGACATTTTACAGCCGACTCAGCTTTTAAGAAATGGCATCTCTTCTAAAGCTGCTTGAGAATTATTTAAATTATTTAATGTTCTATCTAATAATCTAATAATATGCTGCGGAAATGCAGCACAGTCTGTCTGCCCTAAATGTTTAATTGTTTGACAAAATGTGTATAAAACAGATAAAAGTAAATAGAAGGCGAAAAATAAATCAAACTTTTACCATTTTCTGATTTATTCTCAAGTTTCTGAAAATTGTTCTTCAAAACTGCAACTTTGTGTTTGAAGTAGAGATACTCCAAGCTGCTTTTATCAAATAAGAACCTGCAAGGCAAGAAGAAGAACGAATTCTTATGAGTTTAAAAAAATAAATGAAAATGCGATCTGTGTTAAATGAATCTGACCAAGATTTTAAAACCTACGAGAACATAGGATCATCTTTGTAGTCCTCCATTGCCTTCTTCTCCAGCTCAGGTCCTCCTTCTGCCACGAAAGAGGCCATCTTGTTGATAATGAGTCTGGTGTCTGAATCCACTGGGGGAGAGACTTTAAGCAGGCTATGAGTATATTTACTCAAAAGGCACATATGACAATATGCCAGACAAAAGGCAACTGTTCCACTGGAGTACGCAAAGCAACCATTGAACTGTCCAGGGCACGGAGTGGTCCGCAGTCAGATTTATAAGAAAAAAGCCTTGAATTACCTTTCATCTCTAAGAACTTGGAGTAATCAGTCTCCTCTTCCTCATCGTCATCATCAGGAGAGGAAAACACGCTAGGCCTTTGGCTAAGAACTGGGTTCTTCTTGGGTTGGGCATAGCTCTTGAACTGACTGAGCATTTTGCTAACTTTAACCCCGGACCGCTGGCCGACCAAAACGCTTTTCTTCTGCAAAGTGTTTCCCGATGGAGATGGACCTGAACTTAAAGGAGCCTTGGAGTCGCTGGTGGAATCTAGAAAGTGTCAAATGAAAATTTTATTTATTCTGGTATCATATATCCAATAATTGTCATTTTTAATGAGTCTCATGAATAAGTTAAAACAACCACGTCATACTTCAAAGCATTTCTCATACTTGGTTAAAATCTAATGTAACAACATTAGCTCACCAAACAGAAGTGAAAGAATGTGTAATTTCAATAAAAAAACAATGCAAATAAGGAAACTTACCTGAAGTATTGTTTGGTTTTTCTTTTTGCATCTTCATGAACTGCTGTAAGAAGCTTCCATCATTTGCGAATTTATTTGAAGAAGGTCCCTGAGGAATGGGTAAACTACAGGAATAAGAAAACAAATCTCTTAATTTACTCAAAGACCACGAGAATAAAACAATTTCCACAGAAAACACACTAACTAATATATTTTAAAATATTTAATGTCAATCCCAGCTTTGCAGATGTTTGACTACCTGGGAGGCAGGGACTTGCTTGCTGTCTGAGCATTCAGTTTTGCTTGCTCTGCCATTCTTTCTTCAATCTCCTTTTTCTTCTGAGCGATCAGTTTCTCTTGGCGAAGAATATTCATGTTCATCTTGTTTTTTTGCTGCTGACCTGGTTTGGACATCCACCCTCCTCGTCCTAAGACATATTTGAAAGCACAACATCCAACCATAAAACGTTGAAGACATTTCCTGATCAGGACTAATTACTATGAAGTTTACAAATTACCTAATTCATTTATTGGTCATTGGTAATACAATTTGGGTAACTCAAAAGGAACCCAAAGGAGGAAATTGCTATATAGGGATATTTTCAACAAGATAAAAATGTTGGTTTCCCTTTATTACTCATTAATTCAGAGCACTGCAATGTGATTTATGCTGACTGAGCTTTTACACATCAAATTCCTCATTGCACATCACCTTGAACACACCATCTACCTGCTGAAACAACAGAAGGTTTTCTTAAAAAGTTTGTGACAAGATTAGAAAATTACTATTCACATACGCTGTTATTTGGGTTACTTTGCAATGACGAATCTGTAGCACTCTCTACGTGTGCTAAGTTGGAAGACTTGCAGCTATTACTGGAGCGAAATGCTGCTATTTAAAACATTGGCATGCTGGCTGGGGTGTGAAAAATAAAATGCACACTGCACTTTTCTTACATGTATGCATAAAAATGTGAAAATTATCAACATTTTTTCTGCCACTTAACAAGTAGCCACTATTTTGTGTCGACCTGACACTCAAAATCCCTACATAAAAAAGGGGTTTAAAACGGCTACGTGGTCCTATGAATAAGAACAATAACAGGAGTGTAATATTTAGCCTTTTTAAGGAATCAAAACGAAGTCATATCCGAATTTCGAATAATATCAGATTGTAAAGCATTCTGTTTACTTAGTTATATTAGTGTCTCTTGGGGAACACAAGGTTACGAATATTTAATTAATAGTTAAAATATTCTATACGTACATAGAGTTGTTAAATGCGGAAGCTAATTACATACTTGCGAGCTTTGTAATTAATTTACTCTGGAGTGACACGGCGCATACTAATAGACAAGAGTGCTGAAGCCAAGGATCTTAAGATAATTCTTTGCCGATAGAAATTGCAACTGATATATATTTCATTTATTAAGAAATATTCATTGACTTAACTGGTGTAATGTAATGGATAGTTAGTTCACCTGTCAGTAAGTTAACACTGGCTGACCAAACGATATGCTCAAATACGACATAAGCTAGGTTATTGCAAAACTAGCCGACCGATTCGTTTCGTCAGAAAGTGCAATTGGCATATTTATTTTTATATTACAGATACATTGAATAATTACCTCCATCGCCAGACTCCATTGTCGTAGCTAGAGGATAAATATACAAAGAAAACGGACAAAATACAGAGAACGAGGCCTCCAGCTGCCACAGTAGCAGTTAACGGACTGACGCTAACGTCAATTAAAACGCCACTTCCGTTCTGTGTTTTACAAATTAAAAGCACAGCCCAGTCCACTCAAGCGCTATTCAGCACAAAACTTTATGACAAAATAGTATTTGTTCATACACTTTATTATTATTATTATTATTATTAATACTACTACTACTACTACTACTACTACTACTACTACTACTACTAATAATAATAATACTAATAATAATGTGAATATGAACATGAATATGAGATTGAAACTGTGAGGAAACATACTACAGATATTAATATGTCACTGTGCATGATGCAGGGGAAAACCTATTAGCAGGGGAAAACCTATTAGCTAAGAGTCATGTGGATAGAAAGTCATGTGGATAGAAAGCCCATGCTATCCTTCATATTGAAACAATTTGACAAATTTTCTTCTTGTCAAATTGAAAATAATTTATAAATATAAAATGAAACAAACAATAGACCACATATGTACAGATGCATTTAAAGGGATTTGAAGAAAAATGACAATTGTATGAAACCTACAACACAAGTGCAATTGTCTAGCTGGAAAATTTGAAAGGAATATTTGTATGGAGTTTTCTTTCTTTGGGCGACACGAAACCGGAAGTTCTTTTTTGGTAATATTTACACACTTTACGTTACTAGTGTTGCTGTTTCCTTTTCCTGTCGCTAAAGCAAAAGTCAGGCTCTAGTGTCCCTTGCTGCTATCCGTCCGTACAGTAGCACTCACCCAGTACTAGAAATGGCCGAAGCCCCTCCACGGCCCAGCCGGTTTTTTTGTCACCGGTGTTCAGCAGAGATCTCGCCCCGTCTACCGGTAAGAATCACCGACACATATTTAGCCTTTGTGAAGGATGGGGGATCATGTTTGAACTGGTCTGGTTACAGATGTAGCTCTTACAGAGCCTCGTTGAGTGTCTGCTGCGGTTAAAGCCCCGTCGGTTCAGCTAACCCTTCAGTGCAGCAGTAGAGTGTCAGTGTCAGTAGCAAACTTTAGGGATAAACTCCGGTTACAACCGAGTGTTTTGGAGGTGTATTTTCAGCGGTACTGTCAAATGAAGATTCAGCTAGAAAGAAGAAACCGTTACTGCCCGACGGATTTAATAATGGTGGAACACCATCGGGCTAACTGAGGCCAACTTGTTTGGATAAAATAAGTTATCCCATATATATGGGAAAACTATATATGTGTGTGTGTG
>CAEGAE010002655.1:0-58061 GCA_903067095.1 Girardinus metallicus
AAAAGATATAAAAGCTTAAAACCATTTGGCTGCTTTGCAACAGAGACCAGCAGGTTGTGTGTGTGTGTGTGTGGGGGCAGGGAGCTCTGTGTGGGTAGATTTTCTTTTCAGGTCACATTAGACAGTAAAAGACTGTAAAAGTATTGTAAAAACTCTAAGACAGAAAGTCCAAAATGAAAGCAAATGTCTGGGTTTTTTTTTTTTTCTCTATCCAATTTGCTTTATTTTGGGTTTTTTTTTTTCCAGTTTAAAATAAATAAAGCCAATCTTCACTGTGCAAAACTACTGGCATTTTTTTTGTGAGTAATGCTTACAAAATGCAGCTTAAATCCATTTGTATTTTTCATTTTCCTCACTTTGAGAGTAAAGCCGCAGGAACAGTTGCCGTGGCTCAATGTTTTCAGTGATGCACTGTTATCTCCCAGTGAAAAGAGCCTTCGCTCTTTGGTAATATAAAGTTGCTTTGTTCTTCCTGTGGATGCCTATATTTAAATCAGAGGTTGTCATTTTCTCACACGATCGACAGACATGCAAATAAGGTTGAATAGTGATCTTAAACAGGTTGCAGGTGTAAATGTGCATGATTTTATGTGCCTTCTGTTTTATTCCTTTATTTTATTTGGATGGATGGATGGATGGATGGATGGATGGATGGATGGGATTTGCAACACTATTTTCTAGAAAAATCACAATTTGTGAAAATTGGAGAAAAATATAAAAAATTTAAAAAGTGCATTTAAACGCTGAGTAAATTTCTCTCAATTGTTTTTACTTTAAGCTGAAATAAACGACCACTTTATACAAATTCTCCATGCCATAGCTCATTTATGCTCATATTATATAAACAAACATGACTGTATTTTGACATATCATGAAGTTTCCATTATTCAGACCAAATAAAGCCATTTTGTTTCTACCAATTCTCTCTGCAGAGTTTTGGTTGGTTTAATCTCTTAATTGTTAGAGATATTATTAAGAAGTGGTTCATTTAAGCTTTAGAGCCTGAATCAGATGGTCTTATTTTTAAATTTGGGCCTTTGGGCCTTCAGAAGATAAGTACATAAATATATGACATTCCTTCAGTGATTTAGAGATTCAAGCTGGTCCCTTGTGTTGTGGATTTTCTGGGTTGTCAGAAACTCACAAACTTACGGTTTGAAATTTTGTTTTTAAAAAAAAATGTAATTTACACACTGTTAAAATATCTCAGTGCAGTTTCTCAGAGTGATGACAGTCCTTTCATTTTTGACTGATGGACCGAACTGTGCTCCATGAAGTGTTCGAGGCTCTGTATTTTGTTTTATAACCCGACCTGCTTTAGACTTCTCTTCAGTTAAAACCTCGACCCTCTGTGTTTCTTCGTCTTCATCATTAATTTTCTTCTCTAATGTCCTTTGAACTGCAAAAACACAAAATCTTACCAGGTGTTTTTTTGGCCTGGTTTCTAGTGCAAATAGAAACCAGACAAAACTAACTTTCAAGTTACTTTCCAGCAAGGTATAGGAGCTTGTTTCATGGCAATGATCCCTTAACATTGATGAAGCATTTTTAAAAGATTTTTTCACTTACAACATGGGGGAAAAAAAGTCTTGGTATAAGTGAAATCTGCCATGGAATTAGTAAGTTTCTATCAATACTGAGAAATTGTTCACTTGAAAAGTTACTTGTAAGTTAGTTTTGTCTTATTTCAAGTGTACTAAGATATCTGAACTAGATCAAACATTCTGTGTTTTTGCAGTGTAAATGTCCAAGGCCTTCACAGATGATGATCTACTTACTATGCAGGTGACTTTTGAAGGAAGCTGGTTGAATTGGATTTATTTAGGCGCGTATGCGTAAAAACGAACAAATACAAGAATACAAATGCGGCCATACGTTTCATTACTTGATTTGTATATATTTGTGACACACGTATGTATTCTGTCACAAAAAACCCAATAACAATTACGTTGAAGTGTGTGGTTTTAATGCAACAAAGTGAGAAAACAATACTTTTGCAAACAGAACACCAAACAATAGAAGCAATGGCTATATCCGGTCAAATATGTGAAATATTCTGGTCTCCATAGTTCTCCATGCAAATTTCTTTATGAAAAAAAAAAAAAAAAAAAAGTCCTGTCAAGAAAAAATACTTTATGGGCTTTAATATAGCTGCTTTAGTAAAGTAAAAGTTTTTACTTGATTTCTGTGGAGTTTTATTTATTTATTTTATTCCACATTCATGTTACATGACTTAGAAATTAGGTCCGTGGTCATGAATAACCATCCGCCCATGGTTCTGGCTGCCGTGTAATTATTTATTAGCTTTCAGCTTATGAAGCGCTTTGTTATGTTGATTTAGTTGCCTTTACTCTGCCTGATTGCTTACACCCATTCAACCCAAACTCTAAAAGAAAGCTTCAGCTAAAACCACCCACTTTTTTTTTTTCTAATTTTGCTCAACCAATTACTGTAAATAAAACATTTCTGCAAAAAACAAACAAACAAAAAAAAAGGATCCTCTTTGCGTCACACAGATGCTTCCTTTGCTCTGCAGCGAAGGTAATTCCTACCAGGGGTAACTGAAGCTCCAGTGTTTCCTCCCTCATAAAGGAGCGGGAACTTGAGCCTCGCCTTCATTTAAAATTAAACTCCTCTAACCGTTCTTCACTAACACTCCTTTAGGTAACTCTTAATTGTTAATGGCGATGGCTGGTGGCCATTCATTCTCCTGTTCCCTGTGGTGATCAGTGGAGAACAGAAGGATAAAGACCAATGACAGCCTTAATAGGGCGGCCCTAAAGGGCCAGCTCTACATGGCACACAATAAATAACACACACACACACACACGCATGTTGACTAATTTATTTTGGTCGAATGTAAAGATCCACATTTTTTCTTAGATATACACTCATTCACCTACATCTGGTTAAACCCCATTGTGAAGTTTTCTCAGACATCCACTGAAGTCAACAATGGATGTTAGCTGCCAACCTACAAAACACCCACCATGACGCAGAGACGGCTCTATGGAGATGGTAAAAACACAAAAACACAGCAGTCTCATATTTGCCTCTTTCAGTTTCTGCAGCATTGTGAAAATTAATCAACTTTTTAGGGCTTAAAAACTCAAATAGGTTTAAATTTTTTAGTCTTTCTTTTTGTTGAGAAATGTGCAAGAAACTCTTACTCTGTGTTGTAGTTCTGGCTTAATTAGGCGTGACAATACTTGGATGTTTGAGTTTTGGGTATAATTTATGTTCCTGTGTCAGTTATTGCCACATTTAGTGTCATCGGTTTTGCTCTAAATGCCTTTTTGTGTATTTTCTTTCATTTGTACTTAATTTTCCAGTTTATTCCTTTTAGATTATTTGTCAGAATTTTGTCCATTTTGGTTCTAGATCTGCAATCTGCAACTTCCACAGTGGCTCTCAAAACCTTTGGCGAGAAATGCAAAAATGTTTTGAAATGCAGAAGTTTTCCTTTGCATTTCAAAACAAAACTTTTAAACGTACACTGCTAACATTTTGTTAAAGCACAGTTTTATTTACGGAATCTCCAATTTGTGATTTTTTTAGATTTCTCAAAAATATTGCTAAAGTAGCGAAGTACATAATTTCTCGCATGATGTACTCCAGACTGACCAAGAACTTTGAGATTTAGCTGGAGCTGGACAATATGTCAGTAACAATATATTGACATGTGGTCAATATCAATAGGTGACAGAATATAGAATAATTTTATTGAACTCCGCTGTAGGCAGAAGAGCAGCTTTACTCACTTGATCTCTCACGGCCAGTAACTCAACTAACTGAGTCACTCTTTGGTTGCCTGGCAACAACTTGATGAGTAACTTGCGCAGCAGCAGTTTCAGGTTTCGCCACCGTGCCTCGTATATTCTTAACAAAAAAAAAAACGCCACCATTTTGGCAGTATTTATAAAAAAAAAAAAAAAAAAAAAAAAAAAATGAATCAATTATTATCGACTGATATGAAACGCTTATATCATGATGTGATTTAGTTGTTTTTATCGTTCTAAAACATTTTGTCGTTCTTTTACCGTTTAATTTTCAAGTGATAAGATCTGAAATTCCCTTTTAGTTGGTTAAAAAAATGAAAACATTTTATCATTTTCCTTCCACCTTGCAATAAACACTGCTTATTTTAATTTATTAATCTGTCTCGATAAATTAAGATAATAAAACACTAAAGTTTGCAGCTTAACATAATAAAACGTATGCAGTGTGAATACTCTTGCATGTATATGTGAGCGTCTTCTGTTATTACAGCTACAGCAGTGTTAGCAGCCACAAGAGCCATCTGGAATAGAGAAAAGGACTCTGCATAATTATTTTGTACAAATCTATTTACATGTTAAGTGCTTCATCATTATTTAATGAACTAATACCCTCAGTCTAACTAAAGTAAATAATTAAGGGGAATATAAGAAGCGTTTCAGCTGCAGCTTAAAGCCCTTCTGAGGGCTTGTTAGTGAGTTTGCTCCAGCTTCTTGTAGACAGACAGCAGCATCATTCATAATAGATCACAGAATTGAACAAGGGTTACTTCCTGTCCAACTGCAATGCACAGAAATACAAACATACAGAAATACTATTGTATTGATGTCTGAGTGAGTCAGGCTATGTTGAAAACCTTTGGACTTGGGACAGCATATGTGGCCATGTGTCCAGAAAGAATCTTACGCAATGGAGTTGAGCATCGCCAGCACACACACACGCACACACAACCTGTGGCGGTGATCACCCACCGCACACACACACGCACACACACCCAGAGTTGGACTACTCCCTCTCAGTCGTTTACATAACCAAAAGGAAATAAAGATGCTGCCCTCCATGACTCCATCATGACCTTCCAGGCTACAGTCAGTTCATACTGACACCTAAATGCGATGCGATTCAGGATTGAAGCACGTTTCAAACAAAGAGATTTGAGCTGAAAATCCTCCGAGGAAGTTAAATCTGCACGACATAGAAACCTGATCTTTGCACTGTTTTTGAAAACAACCCGGTTCCCGTCATTATGAGTGCGTCACATGACGTTGCGGATTCAGATTTCTATTTTTTATTTTGTACCTGTTGTAGCCTCACTGGTTTGGAGTAGAGGATGCTTTTCCTCGAGATGTTGTCTGAAAGACTTGAATGTGTTTTTTTTTTTTTACATCTGGACAGATTATTGAAATAACTACAGTGAGTCCTCACTTCTCCATGCCCCGCTCCCACCCCTCTGCATGTGAAAAGGAAAACCTCTTTTTAAATTTTTGCTTACTATGAGATTACCGTCTGACTGAAGCTAACTGTATGCGTCACTTTCTGTTTAAGCTAGTGTGTGCGTGGTTGGAAAATCTTGTGTGTGGCCATTTTTATTTATTTTTTTTCTTTTACAGTGCAGAAAACGGTTCATCCGTGTGTCTTTGAAAGCTTCTACACAAGTTAGATATCACCGCTGGTTGATCTGGTTTCTTTTTTACCACTTTGTAACAAAAGATCAAATCCAATGTAATCATCTAATTTAGGGTAACTTTGAGCCATTACTTTCCTATGCGATTCCTCTTGATTCTCATCACCCTTTATGCTCCGTCTGGGCTTTCTCCCATTGACTTGGATTTCTCTAGTAAAATTTCAAACGGGCCAATCAGTGAACAGAAGGAGAAGGTTTGATGATGACGTTGAATTTCTGTGCAGTTTTAGACTTCTACTAGTCTGGCTGTACTTTTAAGCCGTTCAGTCCGTGTTGGCCACACTTCCAAATATTGAATTAACTTCAACAGCCACGTAGTTTCGCTCTCTTTTCTAGGTCTCAAAAATGGACAGTGACCCTAAACATACCAGCAAACTATTGTGAGAAACTTGTGGAAGGAAATCCAAAATGTTTGACCCCAAGTCAAACAGCATATAAAGGAGGCAATGCTACTAAATAAATACTAAATGTATATCTAAGCTTCTGAATTTCATACAGCTACATTAAATTGTCTTTAAAATTTCTGGTTATTCTGATATTTAGCCAATAGAAATAATTGTGGTAATCATCATTAACATAGCAAACGTAAAGTCGTAAGCAGTGAATGTAAACATCTGGTTTCAACTCTTTACATTTAAAATGGCAAATAAATTACTTGATACGTGTCTCTTTGAGTGTATCTGACAAAATGAATAAGTAAACACCGGATCATTTTTTTTCAAAGGAATACTTCTCAACAGAAATAATTAACTGACTTTTTCTGTTTGGCTTTTTCCAGCAGTCTGAGCACTTTAACACCAAGAGAAATTCTGAGTCTGTACAAGATCAACCAGGCGTTACTTTGCTGCCTTGGTCACAGAATGCGGTGACCAATCTGATGGCTCAGCTCAGATGGAATAACCGTGTTTGTGGCTGGACTCTGATGTAGTGTAATCCACCCTAAGCTCCTTTTTGCATTTAAATGGGGAGGGGTGTCAGAGAAGAAGGCTGTGGAGGTCTGCTGTGCCTTTAGCCATGCTGTTTGGCTACAGTGTCTGTACAAGTGGCTTGAGCGTGCTCTGGACTGTGAGGTTATTCTGGTTTGCCAAATGTCCAGTTCAAATCTCAACTGGGGCCCAGCTGTGTAGAGTTTGACTGATTCTCACCGAATTCCCTCTGGATGTGTTGTTTTTCCTTCACAGCTCAGAAACCTGCACGTTGGGCAAATGACTGGATGTGAGCGTGTGTTTTTATTAATCTCATTTGTCTTTTTATTGGTAATGTGATGGACTGGTGTCTTTTATCCATTGGTTTCTTGGTTAAATTCCAATGCAACATGAAATTGTGACAACACAGAAAATGAATGAATGCATGTTGACCTTAAAAACGGTCAACAGTTAAATAGACTGGTGATGGATGCTGATGAGTGGGCAAAAGATCCACTTTCTAGTTTTGGGAGCCAAGTAGAGACATACTCCAAATTATAACTACAGAGAAAGGGGGTTCTACAGACTATTGGCTATATATATATATATATATATATATATATATATATATATCAGCCACATTTGAAAATAGAAGATGTTTCATTTTCATGCCATTCCCACTTTATGTTGGTGTATGATGAAACATCCCAATAAGGTACACGGTGGGTTCTGGTCCTAACATGACTACAACTTTTCTAGGGCTCCTTCCTTTTGCGAGACATGATATACATTTTATAAGCCCTTTCACCTTTTCAGGTCTCATCTTTAACAAGCAGTGTGACCCTTCTTTATTTTTAAGGATGGATAAATGTTTACTGGTTAAAATAATTTCTTTGTTGGTGTAGGCTTTTTCAAACTTCCATTTTCCTGTACAAGTCATTCTTAGCTACTGCAATTTGAAAACTGTGACTTTAAAGGAAGTTGCTGATCCATCTAATCATTTCTGCTCATTTGTAAAATTAAGGTGGTTTGCACCAAACACTGCTGCTGCCCAATAAGGTTCTCACACATTTATATTAGCTTGAATTTCAATGTATATTTGATTCCCTTGCCTTCATTGGAACCCATCTTTGATGATGATGATAATGATGATAATAAAAAACAAACTCTGCTTCTCTTTACATGCTGCATATTTTCTTTTTGTGCACAGTGAGGTCACCGTCCCTGGTATTTCGACGTTTTTAAAGCTTACACAGCTTGAGTGTCACTGCTGACTGAGTGGACGCTTTGGTGCGGCTCCCCGCTCTATTTTAGTGCAGCTAGACAGATTTGCAGTCAATAATACTCACTAAAACCCCAGCTGTTTTGTTTTAATCAGATCCCAGGGGTTTTGGCCTGGCGAAACAAGGTTAGCTAATGGCTGTGAGTGACTCAGTCACGTCTGCAGAGAAAAAAACAACAAAAGAAAAACCCACACATCTTTGTGGGGTCAGTGGTGACATCCGTGTGTCCGACTCCTTACAATAGCTGATAAAATATCACCACTTTTATCAACACTGTTGTCAAGGGTAAAAAGTAAAAATAAGTGTTCTGAGTTTTATTTATGGTGTTGGTAAGTGTTTTCTGTCAAGAATCTAGGGCTGGACCAGTCAGATTAATCGCGATTGATCAATTATTGAAATAGTCATCAATTAATTTAGTAATCCTTTAATTGCTAGCAGACTCAAAAACACTCCCTTTGCTGAAAAAACAACACAAAGAGAGCAGTAATTAAGCCAAAACTGGACAAAGAAAATATATACATTTTGCCTTTTAAGTGAAAAACCTTTTTGATGTGTAAATATGTTCGATCCAGAACTCAAGTAGCATAGTTTTATCTTCACCCAGTTCAAATCCTGTAAAGAAAATCTCATATTAAATGTTATTGGGTTAATTGACAAAAAGGATCAACAGACCATTGTACTGATAACTGAAGCAGATAGGACTTATTTAAGTTTTTATTTCTTTTAGCTGCAGACACATTCTTTGCTACAAATGAAGGCAGAAATGCTAAATTCACTGGTCCTGCTAGTCTGCTCATTTTGCTGATGCGATCCTGTTTGCACCTTGTAAGGTTTGCGCGTGCTATCAAGTTTGCCGCCGGTTTTGTACCTGCAAACTTTACAATATCGATCCCTAGGACGTCTAAATGAAACACGGATCACTCACTCTGTATACTTTCCTTAACTCTGGAAATAATAAAAGTCCTGTGGCTCATGCCTACGTTGTATGTTTTGATGGATTTATATGAGAAATGGCTTTAAATCCCTCAGCACCAGATGTTGTTCAAGCAGGTGTTTCATTAAAACCTCCCTTTCCAAAAACGTGACTGGCTGATGCTCACCGGAAGCCAAAGCTATACATCTTTCCTCTACATTTACCCAAATCTATAGAAAATGCTTTAGATTTTCTTTTCTTTTTTCAGTTTTTTGCTTTGAACTGATGTCGGAGGAGGATAAGAGGGAGTAAGAAGTGTGGTTTTGAGTGTGTGTCTCTGTGTAATCTCTATAGAGTTAAATCATTGCCCCATCTGGCCAGGAGGTCGTGTGTGTGTGTGTGTGTGTGTGTGTGAGGGAAATCCTCCTTGAAGTGATAAAGTCTTCCTCTTTATTACTTCAGTTTGCACTAACCTCGCATGGCATGAAATTGTGAAAAGTAATCTGTCAAGCATCTCTTCTGCTCCCTAACTGGATCATCTGAGGATCCAGATCCAGGGATTCGTTTCTCTTCCAGCAGAAAAGAAAAACTTATGGAGTTTGTCTGTAACCTGATATTTACTGCACTGTCTACACACCGCTATTATCCTCACTCTCTGACATTTAAACAAAATATTTTGTGTTTTAGGTTACTTAGGGTTAAACTGGAGTAATAATAGACAGTTTTCTTTAATCATTTTCCTTCGAATTCAGAAGTTTACGCAGAATTCCTTCATCTTAACTTGAATTTTCTTCTAAACTATATGACTTGGGGCAAACGTTTTGTTTTTTTCCTCACCATCTGTTGCTGGAATTTTGGCCCATTCCTCCTGACAGAATTGGCGTCACAGAGTCAGATTTGTTAGGTCGCTTTGCTCATACAAAAACTCTTCTAACAAATGCAATATTTTGCGTGGGACTGAGATCAGGCCCACACAACAGTGTCTACGTTTCCTTAAGCCGCTTTGTAACTAATCTCATGGCACGCTTTGGGCCATTATCCACTTGGAAGATCCATTTGCATCCAAACTAACTTCCTGACTGATGCTGCATTAATATTTCCACATAATGTTCTTTCCATATGACGCCATCAGTCGTGTGAAGTGCAGTGAAATGACTCGACACGACATGACACTGTCAGACTTGCAGTTGTTTCCCTTGAGCATTTTTGCCAAACAGTTTAATTTTTGTTTCATCGCAGCAGAAGACACCCCTGTTAAAATCAACAACCTCCTCTCGGTGTTGATTTGCAAACACTTATTTGGCTGTTTGTTTTTGGAGTAACGGCTTCTTCCTCCCTGAGAGGCCTTTCAGCCCCTGTCATCGACTGTTTCACTGCAGATAACGAATTCCTTACCAGCTTTGGCTTCAGCTGGGCGGGGTGTCGCTGGGATCAGTGACAAATTATCCCAGCTTTCTTTAAGGACCTTGAATTATAAAGGTCACTATGGTTGATAGAAGATCAGCGGTTTTACTGCAAATTTTGTCTGATTTCGTTTGCAATTTTTTTTTTCCTGAAGTCACACACGGCAGTAGTGAATTTGAAGTGTTCCTCAGATTAACTCAAATGTTGTGAATTAACTCGCCGTCAACTGGGCAACCAAACTTGTCGAAAGTTTATAAAATTATAAGGATCTCTTGTCATTATTTTGGTAATTGGGTCACTTTTCATTGCCTAAAACACTAAAACTTTTAGGCAGACTGAATTTCAGACAATTCAGGGATACCTATATTTCTTTGCAGTCTATGTAGTTATTTGATTTCAGCTATTTGCATTATCATGACTGGGGCAGGAAAAGTGAAAACTCTTACTTAACCTTCCTGACACGTGACATGGAGTCCTCGCAGCTCACAGATTCGTAATGCATCCTGTGACGTGTGCGTGTGTGTTTTAAAGTGACTTTCATCTTCATGATGGTGCATACAAATACTGCCAGTCATGTTACTGAGAAGCTTTTAAAAAGGTTTCAAGGATTATCCCCCCTCGCGTAGTGAAAATGCTCCTAACTGGGATTACTGTTAATCCTTGCTGTGCCAAGAAAGTTGTGTTAAGAAAGTTGAAACGCAGGCAGCTGAGAGCTTCTGTAGAAACTGTGGAATCGGTTAAATGAGTTGTAAAATGGCAGGTAAGAACCTAAAAAGACATTTCTCTAAAAATGTCATTTTAGAGAAAAACTGACTGATCTTTTTCTCTAAAATGTAGTGACAAATGACTTCTAGATAGCAAAAATAAAAACTATTGAAGCACTGTAGCTCACAATAGTCTTATTATATTGTTATAAAGTCATGTGAGTGCGAAATGCTTTTGGTAAAGATAGAATTTTGCCACTTGTATTTGTAATTTTTGACATTTTGAAAGTAAACCATTTCAAAATGTTCATATTTTTTCACTTTTATTTTGCATGCATAAGAGTTCCACTCACAAGGGTCATCGAAGAAAATCACTGTGCCTCAGTTTTCTGCTGTATGTCTTTGTACTATTTTTGGGACTTTTGATAATTTTCAATAGACTTTGCTGCATTCTAATCAGAAGACTTTCATCCAAATGCCTTATGTTACGCCTGCAAAGTGAGTGCGTAGTGCATGCCCACCAATTAAGTATAAGCAAGAATAACAAATAAAAACAGAAGGTGACGGCACGTTAGCCGTTAACTTTCTCCACCCTGGAGTGCACAGAATTTTACGCCCTTCATCCCAATAAGGATGTAGAAAACGGAGTGAAAGTGGCTCATCGACTAAACTCAAGCTTAGTCGAAGAGCCACGTAACATTTGTACGTGACATTTTGACTCATGTAGCGTACAATTTTAGGTACACACTTTATTACGCTTTTTGCCTTCTCTTTTCCTTTTCTTGTTAGTCTGGTCTTTCTCCTCCCCACCTTCCTCTTGCATGGTCTTCTTCTTCTTCTTCCGTCCTCAGTTAGGTGAGCCGGCCGTGTATGTTTAGATCAGGAGGCCGTATTTGTAGACGATGTATGTACACTGACAGATGGAGCGTCTCGTCGGAATGTTTCACCGTTGCTAGGAGATGTGGAAACACCCTGTCAGCTAATAATACAGGCAGGTTGATGAAAACAGAGGAAAACTGAGACGAAGTACCTCAAACTTCCAACTGTTGAAGGATTTATTCTGTCTTTTGGTTGGAGGCATTTTCATTAAATTCATACCTTGTACTGCCAGGAGTTTTTAACAGTACGACAGTTTCCGTTCTTTGCTTTTTCACATTATGCCATCTGGACTCCCTTTTTAAAAAAAAAAAAAAAAAAAAAACATTATATTGCTAGTTTCTGGTGCATCATGAGCTTCAATCTGAATTCACACGAAATAAGTTATACTCATCCTTAGAAGCTGAACTCCAGGCCCAAACTGCAAGGGAAAACAGCAGCTAACATTTCTGCAGACCACACACATCCTGGTCACAAACTGCTTAGTATTTGCACTAATTCCACCTTGTCTTTCTCTTTACTAGAAACTTCAAATACACAAATATTTACACACAAAAAAAAACCTTTTATTTACCAACCAGTCTTTTTGTACATTTATATTTAAAATGTCTTCATGGACAGTAAAGTGGAACTGAAGTCCGATTGCTTGTGTGCAGAGCTGCTGAATAAAGCTGATTCTGATTCTGAAATGATCAAATTTTGTGCATCTTAAACTTTGGTTCAAAGTAATAATTGGTTTCTCTGTCTCTCTCCCTGCAGCTTCCTCATGGTCTTGGTGTGTCTTATCTTCAGTGTTCTGTCCACAATAGAACAATATGCAGACTTTGCTACAGGAACGCTCTTTTGGATGGTGAGTATTTTTTATATGGATCTTTATACAGAACAACACATGGAGTTTAATTTCATAATGTCACTTAATCACAAAGAGAAATTTTTGCATGTTCATTTTAGGCCTTAGATTTCTTCAGAAGCAACATTTAATTTGCTACTGAAGAAATTATTCATTGTTAATGGGGTTAATAATATATCTTTGAATTAGAAGAATAATCTCATATGTTTGTTCCTTTAAATTAGCCCAGAGTGACAAACGGTGCCCTGCAGACCTTATCAGAGTTTTTTATTCATCAAACTGAGGAATGTGGAACAAAGTATAATGACCTTCTAGTGTCATTGTCAATAGAGAAAAAGGGGTAAATTTATGCCAAGACCTCAGAAATGTTTTAATTAATGTGGAAAATTTTCTAGACAATTTTTTGGGAAGTTTCTGAGTTTCAAAAGCCAAAAATTTTCTATAAAAAACATTTTGGGATTAATCTCAGAAAATTTGGAGAAAAAAGTAGAAGGTTGTTGACTGTTTGAAATTCTCAAGCAAATTTTCTACTTTTCCTCCACCAAATGATTAATTTTCTGTTATACAGACATTCAAAAAACATGAAAAATAGATACAAATGTCAAATTTTCCACTTTTCAAGCTCAGAATTTTTCAGATTTTTTTCCTAGAACATTTCTGAAATTAATCTAAAATTTTCGGAGTTTTGTGGTGTGAATGATACTTTTAAAATGTTTTCTGTTTTGATTAGAAAAATATAACTGCTTTTAATCTACTTCACTGAATGACATTTTAACATTTAACAAACCCTCTGCGCAACCATCTGACAAGAAGCTGAATATGCTCTGCGCAGGTTTCGCCAAGGCTCAAAACAGAAGATTTGAGCCACAAACTAAATAAAACTCAATCTAGGTTTCTGTTCACTTGCATATATAAAGTGAGTCAATAGTAGTTGTATTGGTGAAGAGAATATTTGCTGTGCAATGATTTTTAAAGCAAGTCAGGGGCAACAGAAATAGGAGTTTGCCATGCAGTACCCATTTTTCGCCACAGGATGGAGATGTAAGATTTTAGTTTGTGAAGATTGAACCTGCCGGCCATCTTGATCCTTCTAAAGATATTACTAAACTTAGGAGACTAATGACTTTTAGCTAACACAAACAATCTGACACACACTGCTTACACTGCACTTACCCAAAGCTCTTAATAGTTGCATGTCTTTTAAGGCTCTCATGATCACACTCATATAGAACCACTTGGCTCTGCACAGACTGCGCCTGCTCATACTCGCTGGTTAGATTGACTTCTTTGTGGCTTATTTGTCTATTAGGGCCGCTAAGTGATGCAATAAATCGAGGCCTTACAACAGGTTGAGAGAAATTATTGCCGCTGTTTGGAAACCCTACAAAGAGCTTGCATCATTCGTCTCCTGCCAGCACAGAGGGAATATATAAATACACACGTAGCTCCTGGATGCATGCACACAGTGCACACTCCCATACAAAAGCTGCACAAACACACACGTAGTACCTCCAGCCAGAGCCCAGAGAGGACACTGTGTTCTGTAAACTTTTGGTCAGTGCACTTTAGTGACCTACTATCACACTTTTCCTTTTTTTTATCTTTTTTGTTTGGTTTGGTCAGGTTTGAACTTTTTCTGTGGAAAGATCGTCCTATGAATGCAACATTTTCACACCTGACTGCATGTTCATGTTTGCAGGATTGTGAATAATTGAATTAGGTTTAATATCAGTGGTAAAATAAGATATTATCTGCTTTTTAAATAAATAAATAAATTATTACTGTGTGCATTTTGTAACGGTGTGTTTTTAGGGGCCAGTGTGTCCCGATGGAAAATGCTGGTGGTAGTTACTAAACTTAGAAAGTTCAGGGTCAGCTCACATTGCTGAACCACAGGCTGCTTGTTTTGGATGGCACAGAGGACATTAGTCCTTGAGGATATTTGGCCTTCGGGGCAGCTGCCAAAGTCAAGCTAGTCAGGCTGGGCAGCATGACACACACACGCACACACCCCTACACACACACACACACACACACGCACACACTCCCCCACACACTCCGTCACACACTCCATCACACAAACTTCCCATGTATTATCTTGTTTGCCTTTCTCTCATGCACTTATATTTGTAAAAAAACAAAATACGCAGGATCAGGTTCTGCTGACTTTTGCAACCTTTTCACTTTTTTTGAAATAGCAACTTAAATAAGCATAAATGCTGGTAATTAGATTATATTGCCACATATTGTTGTACACCTACAGCAAGACAAGAAGTGAGTGGTTTTTAGAGGCATTAGTAGCGTTTTAAAAAGTAGTAAAGACTTTTTCCTTTAGGTCAAATTCACACATATTTAATAAAAAATAATTAAACGTTTTTAATTTTAAGCTGACTAAATTTGAGATGTGTGAAAAAAACCAAAAAGATAAATGTAACTCTTATTGCTGAAGCTACATTTTGCAGTTCAAATTTTGCTAACTTTTTTTTCTTTACGTTTTTTTTTTTTGTTTTATTTATTTGTGTAATTTTTTACCTTTTTGTTCTCTGACATGTATTTGTCTTTAAATTAAATTTAAATTAGATTTTTATTGTGTAGCACTTCGTTCAGCCCCGCTGTTGGTTTTAATGGTCTTTATAAATATAAGAATATTTTTTTTTGGTATTCAAAACTAATTCCAGTTGGTTATTCATATATGTTAAAAGGTCATTATTTTTCTATTAAAATCACAATGATTGCAACCATTGGTGCCCTGAATAATGCCTCTATGCATGCTTTAAATTCATATGTGCTTTTATTTATTTTGATAGGACCTTTTGCTGAAAACCTTCCTGTTTTCCTGGGGTTTATTTTCCATTTTTCTTAGTCAGAGGCCAATAAGCTGAGGAAAAACCCATATTTATCTTGCTATATTTATGCTGAGTGAACAGATGGTAACGAAGGTAAAATAGTCTCCAAAGCTCACGGTTGAAGAATTGAAGCAAAGAGAGGCATCTTGAGATCAATAAGTCTAAAAAACTAATAAAAGCTAAGAAAATCTCAGCATTACCATTTAAAAAAATTTAATTGTGTGCTGTCTAATGTAAGCTTACTAAACTGTTTGTTCAGATGAGATTCAGATTATGCAATAAACTCTGTCATGTTGGTCTGGCTTAAAAAAAGTGATATGCTTGACATTAACTTATGGCTGCTGTTGAGTTTGATTGTTTTGTTTTGTTTTCTCAAAAACCCTTTGTACTTTGGTGCAATGCTTTCCACCATACGTTCTTTGAAATGAAAATAAAAGTCTCAACAGAAAGCTAAATGTGGGCCATTACTCCGTCTTTCAACAGGAACTTGGTCCAAAATGTACGGCCATCTTTGTGCGCAGACAAACGGTCAAATCTCCATCCGACCTTGAGAAATGTAATGGAGAAGACCGAGTGTTGTCCTGTTGGCAGAGGGGAGTTGTTTTTACTGCAGAATTGCAAAATATATATATATATTTTTTTAATTTTCTTTTGGGAAAATGTATCATTTCTTAATGTGTTTTTTCATTATTCTATGATTTTGCTCAAGTGTGAAAAGTCTCTGCTGCGATACAGCTAAATTATTTTAAGGCTGGCTTTACTAGAGATGCCAGTTGCTAAGGATGCTGCAGAAACTCGGACATGATTTTATGAGTCTAATTTTTTTTTTTGCAGTAAACAATACTCATTGTTAATGTGTCATAATGATCAAAACTGTGAAAAAACCATTTGAAGCTGACGTAACGGGAACGTTTAAATTCAGAGAGGAAAAACTTGTCAACCTAATCATTCAGGTGAAATTATTTCTTTGTAAGATAAAAGAGAAAAGTCTCAAAGTAAATCTGTTTTTAAACAGTGCAGCATTTAAATGATCCAGATAAAGTTTCACTAGGTTTGGGAAGCATTAACAGGAAGCTGATCACGTTGAAGTTTATTACCTTTTATGAATCGCACAGCATCATCACACAGCCCAGGTGGCTTTCTGTGTGCAATGTGTGTGTGTGTGTTTTTTTTTTTTTCTCCTCTCTCCAGTGAGACACTATGCAATCTAATCACATTTTCACATGATGCTCTTCTGATGTGCTTCGTCCTCCATCCTGGCTTGATGAGATTACGGCCTCACAATCGGGCAGCTGTTTCCAGTAAACACATAGTTGCCGGTTTCAGCTACAAACCCCCCCAACATCTGGGTGACCCATTTTATGGAATTATTATGACTAATCTCTTCAAATTTCCCAAATTCATGTGTACCTTTTGACTTTTGGATTTCATCCATCTGTCATAAAGCTGAATACGTCTGTGTTTTTTTTGTTGTTTTTTTGTTGTTTTTTTTTAAGTGTGTGCGTGTATTTGTGTGTGTGGTTGTGCTTTAGCTACTGTCCCACTTTATCACCAATAGGGAGCACTTTGTTATCAAAAATTAATATGCTGTTGAAGACGATTTTGAATTCACACCCCATTTTGGTAATTTATCACATTACAATCACAGGCTTCAACATACTTTTTTTTTTGTTTTTACTAGAATTTAATGTGAAAACGAAAGTAGTGCATAATTGTAAAATGGGAGGTAAATGGGGCAACGTTTTCAAACTTTTTTGCATTTAAAAATACAAAATTGGTGACTTTGCGTTTGTGTTCAACCCCCTTTACATTAACATTGCTAAATAAAATCTACTGCGCCTTATTTTCTTCAGAAGTAACCCAATTGGTACTTGGGTTACCAAATTGCTCTTCAAAGGTAACTTTGAAGAGCATAGATTTGTAAGCAATAATCCAAACTTTAAACCCGTTAAAGCATGGCTATTCACCTAAACTGATGCAACCAGCAAGAAAATCTGTTTCCTGAGAGGAAAATGGCACGAATGTGGAAGACGTTAGTCTGATCAAATGAGACCAAAACTGAACTCTTTACTGAACTCCAAGAGATGTGTGACAGAAAACTAACAATCCACGTTGCCCTTAATTCACCATCCAAGCATCGTGCTGTCAGCAGGAGCAGGGAAACTTAATTAGAATCTGTGCCAGACTCTGGACTTAAACCTGAGACAGCTGCAATGACAACCTACAGCAGGACGTCCACACATCCTTAAAAAGTCTTAAATTCATTTAAAAAAAAGTAAGTTGGTCTTTAATTTGTTAATCACAGGTCTTAAATTTTGACAGAACCATTTAATCTTGTGTATTCTACGTATATATATTTTTCTCGCCGAACCTTTCTGACAGACAGTCCACCACAGGATAACATAAACAATTTTCAGATTTATATTCGTAAAAAACGTTTGACAACCATTAATTATCACATTGCAGAGTTGAATCAATGCCTTAGCAAGGTCAGGCCAACCAGAAATCTTTTGTCCCCGACTGTAACGTAAGACTTCTCCTTCAGGAGGAAGACTTTTGATGGACAGGTCATTGTTTTGCAGCCTGGTGCCGCTGTGTTATTGCAGCAGGGCTGTCGGTATTACGTTTCATACGAGGGGTGGTCAGGGAGCGGGCAGCTCAGGCAAGTGCAGTTAATAAGGAGGCCACCCACGTGGCCAATGGCTCCAACAGGCACTACAGTGGCTAAATGTTATGGAAAGACAGTGTCCAGGAAAACGATCTCCACCAGACAGTGTTATTTAAGTCAGAAACCCTCAAATAATGTTAAAAGATCTGCCCGATAGTGACCACACACAGCAAAAACACAAAATCTTATCAGTATTTTTGGTCTAGTTTCTGGTGCAAATATCTTGGTACACAAAACTAACTTACAAGTAAATCCTATAGAAGCACCTGAGACAAACCTCCCACCCCTTCAACCGGTCAGATGCCACGTCTTCCTCAGGCCTCAATCGCTTCGCCATTGACCCGGTCTCAATACGAGCCGTCATCAACCACGTTATCACGCTCCATCTGGCCTGCAGGGTGGATGGGTGGTCTCGCTGCTTCTTCTGCCTCACACACCTGTCATTGCCCCCCCCGCCCCCCCTCCGTATCTCGTTGTAAATCTTGGTGATTGATAATAATAGCTTTAAATTAGCGATAATGCCCATCGCTGTTATCGCTGCTTTCAGGGCGGACATGCTGACTGCGTCTACATCCCGTCGTCCTTTTATGTACGCTTTTGCTGTTTTGTCTCTGAGCCTGTGGATTGAGGTAACCCCTTTTTCTGCATTGTGCTCCGCAGGAGATCGTGCTGGTTTTGTTCTTTGGCACCGAGTATGTGGTCCGGTTGTGGTCGGCCGGCTGCCGCAGCAAATATGCGGGCATCAAGGGACGCCTCCGCTTTATCAGGAAGCCCATATCAATCATAGGTGCACCTGGCCTTTCTCTTTTGTTCTATCAAGTCGCTGTGAAAAGTGGTTTTTATATGTATACATAAATCACCTAATTGGATGATTCCAGTACTAATTTTTTTGTTTTTGTTTTCCTGCCTCACGCCATTTTAGTAAATCTCAAAGTTGAATTTTTGCTTGTTTTCCTGTTCCTTTCTCTCACAGATTTAATAGTTGTGATTGCCTCCATCATTGTGCTCGGCGTGGGGTCAAACGGGCAGGTGTTCGCCACGTCCGCCATCAGGTAGCGTAGCGGTGTTTAGAAGCCGATTCGCCGAGTGAAACGGACTCGGATGAATGTGACCGATAAGGTGGTGCCGTGTTGTTCCAGGGGCATCCGCTTCCTGCAGATCCTGCGCATGCTGCACGTGGATCGACAAGGAGGAACGTGGAGGCTGCTGGGGTCCGTCGTCTTTATTCATCGACAGGTGAGCGAGGAGAAACGTCAATGAAGCCGCGGTACAAGTCTTACACAGTTGATCTGTCACATTTACAACGTTTTCAGACCCTTGAACTTTTACCAAGTTGAAGATATTTCATTCTAACTGTGTGCTATATCTACTTAGGTAGCATATAATGTTGACCATTTCTTACAAATCTGAACACTGTGGTGTGTAGAGAGGCGCAGAAAAAAAAAAAAAAAAGATTCTATAGTGTGTTATTCTATTCTATTGTTCAAATAAAATCTATCATCACAACTAATTGTGGAACAAGAAAAAGCCAGGCAGCTAAGCTAACTTAACGCTGCTAATTTAAGTGTCAATGCTCCAACCTATTTTTGTTTAAATATGAACTGATGGATTCTGATGCAGCGTAGAGCCGTACAGACTCATTTTAAATACGCGCTCTATTTGTTTGCGCTGTTTTTTCCTCTCGTCAGTCACATAATCTACACAGAATCTCTAGGCGTTTTGAATAGAAAAATTGTTTCTGAATCGATTCGTGAAACTAAAGATCAAAATCGAATCGCCAGACAGTATGTGTATATATTTTTAGCCCCGAGTTCAACTTACCTCAGCTAAAGCCTAAACTTTTGCCCAGTCTTCTGCACCTCACAGCCAGGATAATCGGACAAGGTTCGGGTTTTGAGTCTTTGCGTCACGTCTTGACTTTGACTGGGCCAATTTATGATCGTTGTTCTGTTGGAAAGTGAGCCTTTGGCTCAGTCTTGAGCTTTTTCCAGCCTTTGTCTTCCATGTCGCTGTATTTAGCACCGTCCATCTGACCAGCTGAACAAAACAAAATCCCCTTAGCATGATGCTGCTACCACCATGTTTCATGCTGAGTAAAAAGTTGTTTGGTTCTTGACATGGTTTCAACTCCAAACGAGACACATTTCAATATTTTCTTCAGTAAAAATAGTTTAAAATCACACACAATTTTTTTTTGTATCCTATACAGTCCCAATAAAATCCAATAAGGTTCCAACATGGCTAAAACATAAAGAAGTTTAAGTGTTTTTTTTTTTCTGTGGGTAACAAAAAGCGGAGGCATAACTATTGCTTGTACACCAGGTTAAAATCCCCATTAAATTTCCTCCTCGTGACATGGCGGTGTGTGTGCGTGAGCAAAAATCTACAGCAGATCTGGCTTTATAAGGAGAAGAAAAGGAGCAGTCTACCTTGACCGCTGTTTTTCTTTCTCCTCTTTATTATCGTACAGTTGTTTTAGATTTCTCTCTCGTCGATACACAATGGCGTCAGAGTAACGCTCTATTCTTTAATCCCTGGAGAACGACGTGAAACCTGACATTCACGTCTTTGACACACAAAGAGGTGTGTGACCTAACATTGAGGCTTAAGTGGCGAGGGTCATTAGCCTACTTGTAAGGGTGAGTCTGATGTGATTCTTTGCCTTTTCTGTGTTGTTGGGTGATATGCTCCGTTTAGTCGAAACGCATTGCTCGTAAAAGAAGCAGATAGAGAAGGAGTGCCTTCAGATCTTCTCTGTTGCTCTCCACATCATTCACACAAGCTATTTTGTCTTCTAGTGTCTAATTTACAAAGCAGGTAGCGCTAATGGTTTACCGGTGCAGCGAGTGCGGACATGTGGCTCAGTGGGAAGCTGTCTTGGGATGTGAAGGTTGTGGGTTTGATTTTATCTTCCTCGTGCCACATGTTCATGTACCCTTGGGCAAGGCACCTAATTTCAAGTTGCCGGACTATCTGAGTCTGAATGTTCAAGATTTAGGTGAAAGTTGCTATAGTGTAAAGCGCTTCTAGTGGTCCCATTTACCATTTTTGCATCAGGTCATTATGTTCCCTTACTTCCGTCTTTGAAAAGTGAGTGCCAAAAACAAACAAAAAAAAGACAAACACCCAATTTGGTACAAAAGTGAATGAAAGAAGGAAAAGCTCAGGCATCTGTGTATGGAAACAATCTCATCGGATCCATAAGGAGACAATGTAGGTGCATGGTTTCCACCCAGAAAACTTTCTACGACAGTCATTCATCCAGCGGCCCGTCCGGTTTCTGAGTTAAAAAATGTTCAAAATTGACAGGAAATTTGAAAATATCACTTGATAATTATGTATTATTGAAAGATTGGAAGATTACTACCTGAACACTGACTATAAAGTCTTAAAACATGCGAACATTTTAAAAAGACTTGAATAAATGATCAATGTTTAGCCTGGTGAGGGCACAAGTAAAGCCTGATGACCCGCCAGGCTTATAATACACTGGGGGGGAAACCCTGAGACATTTGCTCTTGTGCACCTGCAAAGTAAAAAGAAAAAAGATATAATTTATTTATTCAATTGTTTCCCACAAACCTAAAAAGCAATAAATAAAGTAAAAGAAAAGTATCAAGTCCATAATTTCACCTAAGAAATCAAATGTGTTTCTTAGTTTCTGTCCCAGACGGAGGGGTGATGCGTTCACTCCTGCATGAAATCCCAAGTCAACCTTCGCCTCTTTCACACAACGTCTGTCTGACTTCATGTTTGTACTGGATTGTTGTCTAATTTAAGTAACCTAAACAGGATTCAAACTCGATTCTCAATTTTTTAGAACTGTGCATTAAATGGGCCTGTCTGTTTAAACATCTCTTTTGATGTGACACGAATAAACAGTGTATGACTAAAGCCAAGAGTTAGAGTCCTGTCAACGCGTCAGCCTCCATTCTGTACTTTATTTCACTGTTTCTTCTCTTCCCGACCGTCGTTTTCCCTCAGGAGCTGATCACCACCCTGTACATCGGCTTCCTGGGTCTGATCTTCTCCTCGTACTTCGTCTACTTGGCGGAGAAGGACGCCGTGGACGAGGAGGGCAAGACGGGCTTTTCCAGCTACGCTGACGCGCTGTGGTGGGGCGTGGTGAGGCAGCAGACTGAAATGCTTTGTGTTCAGAGAGCCGTAGAGGATTCTTAAAGTAATCGCCAAAATGTTTCAGATCATCAAGCAAATGTAACAGTTTTAAAATAGAAAAGTTATTTTATTTATTAGGCGGGAAAAGCTATCCAAACCAGCTTGACTCGATGTGAAATGTAATTGCACTCTAAGCGTAATGACTAGTTGTGTCGTAACAAATTACATCACAAGTGTGTGCAGTGGGTCACTGTGGCCCAGTTTTCAAGTGTTTAAGGTCATGCCACAGCATTTGAATTGCATTTATGTCCAGTCATAATGCAAAAGTCAGCCACTCAAAATCCTTCTTCATCTTCTTTTTAGACATTAAATGGTGAACCTTTTGGGATGTTTTGGCTCATTACGCCTCTTGGGCTTGAGCTTAAGGTCACAAACTGACAGCTTGGCATTTTTTTAAATTTCTGCTAGAGAGCTGAATGCATGGCTCCATAGTTTACAGCAGATCACCCAGGTCCTGAAGCAGCAAAGCAAATCCACACTGTTACAGTACCACCACCTCTGAGATCCTCTAAGATTCTTTTTCCTCTAACTTCATGCTGGGTATCCATAAGGACTGAACCACATCACAGAACCAGACCCGAACATGGAGAAGCAGCGTTCAGTGCTTATGCTCCGCTTATCTTGAACAAACTCCCAGGATCCTTTCACTCATCAGTCCACAGAACGTTTTGCTGATATTTGTGTTATTTTTGGTCAGTAATGGTTTTGACCTTGGAGCTCCTAGCCATTTGTTGCCCAGTCTCTCTCTCTTTTTTTTTTTTTAATTGTTGAGTCACGAACAATGACCTCAGGTCCTATAAGTGAGGCCTTTAGAGTTGATGCACTCTGGGGATAACCCTCGTAGGTCAAGCACTTCTTGAAAGGTTCACCAGTGGAAATGGTCACTTTGGTCACTTTTCACTGTGGATCTCAAAGCCTTAGAAACGCCTCTGAAACCTTTTCTAGACTCATCTGTTATCGAACTACTTCAGCTATCGGATGACGTGTTGCTTTTTACTAAATGTCATCGGGCAGCTTCTGTGAAAGCAGCTTCTTAATTCTACGTGTCTGATAGCAATCAGGCTTCTGAAAGCTGCTTTTGGCACTTAAGGTTATGCTAGTCTGAATTTTAAAACGAGTCTTTATGACCTGAGATATTTAGGTGTAACAAGAAAGCAACATCAGAAGAAATACGGTTTTCACGGCACTGTGCAGCCAGAATCATGAGTAATTCGACTGAAGTCGGCCCCCCCCGCTGGAAAGGTCACAGCCAAAATGCAAAACCAAAACCAGAATTTGTTCTGTTGTTAAAGAACAAAATTACAGTTACAAAGCGCATTTAATTGAAAAATTGAATGTGGTTGCCGTAATTGGATGAGTGATCATCTTCCTATTGCTTTTACTCTCAGTTGTTTTCTGTTTTATCGCGCAGGAACGAGACAGAAACAGATAACCCAAACGTGTCGGTGCGTTCCCCGATGCTCTGCGTCTCTTTCACTCCTGCGTGAAGGCTCGGGTTTCCAGAGGAGTTAATTAAACTTTTGAATTGAAAGTGCGGAATAATGAGAAACCTATGGCAAGCCTTGTGCAGGGGATCAGCCTGACACAAAGAAGACGGTAATAAACCATTCACCTCTTGCATCTTTGCCTCAAAGAACTTTTAGAGCACCAATATAAAGTGTCAGTTCCCTTAATTAAAACTTTAATTGCGGGGTTGCTACTTTTATGTAACACGGGGTTACAAGGGTCACGTCGCTCCTCCCCCTCTACGCGCACGCTGTTATTTCTGATTTCTTCTTCTTCTTTCTTTTTTTTTTTTTTTTTTCTGTTCACAGCACAGAGAAAAAGAACCCCACTCTGGGATTTACACTTCTTTGTGGTTTTCAGAAACTGTAAACTCGAGAGTCATGATATGCGCTTACAATAGGTGGGGTAAGGAATGCAGGCGTTGTGCGTGTGTGTGTGTGCGCACGTGGGTGTGTGTGTGTGCGTTTGCTGAAATGACCCTGTGCTGATGGGAGCCTGCTAAGCTTTTCCACAGCGCATTCCTTCTCTTGGCATAATCTGGACGTTCGGATGTGCAGGTGCACCGCACAGCTGGAGGACGAGCCAATGCTATGATTCATATCCCAAACTCCTTACCCTAAAGTCTCACTCACACAGACTGTCTTTTCCTTTTGCCTGTTTCCTGTTGCTGATAGTTAGATAATGGTGCTCATTTCTTTTTACCCTCCACAATTGAAACGGAGTGCGTTATTAGATTTAGATCCATACGGCGAGATACATTGCTGCTGTTATCAATGGTGGACAAAGTAGTCAACTCTACTTGAGTAAAAGTATTAACACTTGTCGTCAACTAGGTGATACAAAAAGTCTATGCCACTTGTAAAAGCTTCAGCACAAAAGTGCAATAAAAATATTTTCATTCTTCTTTTCTTTCTTTCTTAAAATGTCCCCACAGCAGAAAAAATGTAAAAGAAAAAAGAGGAGAAACTTTTTTCTTCTGCCCACAAATGGCAACACAGGTAACAATAAGTAATGCCATACGTAGAACCATACAAACACCAAACCAGTGCATCCATATGACCACAGCTGCACTGGTTTCTCTGCTGCTGGATTCTGTCTGAACGGAAGCGGGAGCTCAGCTTAACGAGGATGAAGTAATTACAAATCTCAGGTGTGAGCGGCGACTGTGATTGGTTCCCCTTTTTGTGAGGAGCATAGCGATGTGATTTAAGAGAAGGAAATAAAAAAAAACCACACACACAATGTGTCAGAACAAACAAAAGTGTGTTGGGTAGATCTATGGAATGGATTAAATATGATGAGCTCAAACAAACTGAAAATATAAACCAGCTTTAAAAAACCTGGACAAAAATGAACTGATTGGAAAATATGGCCAAAATTGGGCCTTGTGGATGTGAATAATATGTGGATAATGGTGCTGTAAGTGATGACAATGTGAGGCCTAAGAGTCATTTAGGACTTTAACTAAAACTCCAGTGTGAAGACTGGAGTGATTTTATGTTGCTGAGTAGGGCAGCAAATCACAAGATTTCTTTTTTAATTTTCTATCTGCTCCATTTTGAACAAATTGTGCAAAATTGCATGTCAGCTGGCATGACTATTTGCCTCATATTTATTTATTTTTTCTGTTGGAGGAATCAGATCCCCTCTCTGAAACCATGGCAGTGGCTGTCAGCATCACATTAAACCTCAATATTTACATTAAAGTCTGTACGCTGTAAGGCCCTGTACATAATTTAAAAACCAGCCCTCTTGACGTGTGTGTGTGGGTGCGGGTGTGTGTGTGTTTGGTTTTCGAGCGGTTTTGGCCCCACACTCTACAATCTGAATGAAAGGACCTGTTTTGTGAATAGAGCATTCCACTCTAATGTCAGGAGGACATTGTTTAGTCATCGGATTTGTGGATGAGTGATTAAATCCCCCTGGAGCTCCGCCCAGCCCTAACATACACCAGCCCGCCTCTCCCGCCTCCCCTCTTTCTTTCTTTTACCCTCAAAGCTCTTTAAAGTATCTCACCTTACATCAGCTGCTTTGTGTCGGCGGCGCAGCGGTGGCTCGCCCGCCGATGCCCCACAGACACCCACGCTAAGCCAAGCGCGCTCTGAATGTGTCAGAACTGGCTCGGCTTTCAGACCGGGGCGCACATGCGAGCGCGAGAGCTATTTGTTTTCCCTCCTCAGCCCTGCAAATTCCTGCACTCAGTGAGGATTAGTGGATGGGAATCTCATTCCCCCCGGAGAAGAAAGAAACCCAAATGCCTCTGCAATCGTTCAGACAGTTGTGGGGCAACTCGACAATGGCCGATGAACTCCTTTATTGTCCAAATCAAGTTTTAGGGTCTTTGAAAGACTGTTTTATAGCATTTCCATTTAATTAAAATGAAAGAGGATTTAATATAGCTGTTTTATTTGACATTAAAGTTTCATTTTAAACGAGACCTCTGTAGTAAATGTGCAACAATTCACCAAAGAAAATCCCAGCTTTCATTCTCATGAACACTTCATGAGTTGGATTGGGTGTTTTGTTTTGGATAACCGTGGTTGGTATGAGAAAATCTCAAATCATTTTTTTTTTTTCCCCTCAGGTGACCGTCACCACCATCGGATATGGAGACAAAATTCCTCAGACATGGATAGGGAAGGCCATTGCATCCTGTTTCAGCGTCTTCGCTATCTCTTTCTTCGCTCTACCTGCTGTAAATACAATTTTATCTGTGCAGTTTTGCATTTGGATATATTATGTACTTACTTCTAGCCTCTAAATTAAAGTAAAATATTTGAATATTGAAGTTGTACTATACTTTTCCCATTTAGGGGATTTTAGGTTCAGGATTTGCCCTCAAAGTCCAGCAGAAGCAGCGACAGAAGCACTTCAACAGACAGATCCCTGCTGCGGCCTGCCTCATCCAGGTAATCACCATGGAAACCGGCACTGCTTTCTCCTTAAACAAGTGGAAGCATTTTTACTTTACATGTATCCTTGTTAAAGTTGTCCAGTGTGATTTCTTACCAACAATTTTTTGGCAGTCAAATTAAATCCAAAGCTGAAACAAAAATGAAATTGATTCTGGTTGATACAAAGTGGAAGATCCAAATAAGCTTGAAGTGCTTGAATAATAATAACGATGCATTTCAAAACACCCAACGACACTTTAGAACATTAAGAACACAAATTAAGCAGTAAGAAAAATGGCTAAAGCAATGCAAAACCATGAATTAACTAAAAAATTAAAGTGAGAAGGCTAACTTCAACAGATGAGTTTTTAGTTGAGGCACATTGTGTTCAGTTAGACTTTTTTACAACTTTATAATTTGCTATGTTTCTTTGTCTTCATTATGAGTAATTCTCCTGCCTGTCAGCCAAATCAACTGGAACGCTCCGCCCCCAAAGTCAGATTATACACCTCAAAATTGGGAGAATTTTTCAAAACGCCCACTTCAAGATCCAACATGGCAGCTGCTTGCCTCAACAATTGTGTGCTGTGGTGAAAACATGTCTATTTTACAAGACACGCTTGTTAGAGTACATTTAAATCAATGCTACGTGTAGCGACTGCAACTCTAAAGTGAGCAAATTAAAAATGGTACGAGAAAAGTACAGCTTAAATAATAAAATAGGTGTGAACAATGGCTACTCGGTTTAACCCTAAACCCATCTGTCTGCTGATTGACTACTATGCTCTGCTTTTTGCTTGTCTGTCACAGCATGTGTGTGAAAAGGGATGCTTTTATAAAGCGTTTTCTCTATTTATGAACATTGCTAAACCAGTGTTAGCATTAATATGTAAACCATGGATTTTCTTTCATGCTATAAACAATTTCCACCTTTCTTATCTCACCCATGTTTTCTTTTTTACCTGATGGTTATTATCCCTTATAACTGATCAAAGACACACCACACGGGGCTCCAATGTATTTTATGGCATTTTAGTCAAATGTCTCTAAAAGTACCGTATTTTTCGGACTATAAGCCTCTACTTTTTTTCCCCACGCTTTGAACCATGCGGCTTATAGCCCGGTGCGGCTTTTCTGTTGATTTTTCTTCGACCACCAGGGGGCTCTGTAGCAGGAAGTGAATTATTGGAAGTCAAAATTGGAAATCAAAAAAGAAAGTGCTAATTTTCATTTAGAACATTTAGAGAAATGTTTTCAAACTCATACACCTTCATCATGGAAACCACATGAAGAAAAACATGCAGTTTTAAATTGAAGTCTATTTTTTGGTAGTACAGGAAGGAAAAAGAGCCGCTGTACATAAACTCTGTGTGAACGAATCCACGGTTGGACGTTGGAGACGCAGGGCTGCGTCCTTAATAGCAGATTTATTAAGAAAACCGAAAGCGGCGGCGATACCAGCGGCTTATAGCCCGGTGCAGCTTATACATGTATGTTTCCAGTTTTTTTCAAAAAATTTGTAGGTGCAGCTTATAGTGAGCTGCTCTCTATAGACCGGAAAATAGAATACTGTATGTCAGCAGATACCTGAACAGATCGTAATCTGATTGGTACACAGTCACTAAGATTCACCTGCAGAGTGCTGGCTTCCTCTCTCTCTCCCTGGTTTCCTCTAAATGAAGTAACCTGCAAAAGAAAGACTAGTGGCTGTTTAATATTGTGTTGCACGCCGCATTTATTAATGTCGGAGATGTTGCAGTACCAGAACGCCAAAGTAGGCAGTTTAGATTCGTGGCGTTCGGTCGATTTTCCTTTTTGTCGTTTGTGTTTTCCCAGACACTCTGGAGGTGTTATGCTGCGGAGAAACCAAACGGCTGTGCTGCTACGTGGAAAATGTACGTCTTGACTCCAGAGGGTGTGGCAGCAGCTCAAGCAGACAACGGCAGTCCGAGCATCAAGAAGCTGAACCTGGCGGTAACTGCTTCCTCGCTTCAATTCATCCGCACTGTTTGTCAAAACACACATTATGCATTTCGCCAGAGAGTTCCTCAGAACCAAGCCGAATGATTTCACATTAAAACGTGCAAACGTCAAACGCTGTTGGGCTGCATTACCTCATATTGCATGTGACCCTGACTGTATTGTCTTTTTGTGCTGTTCACCTTTTGCAACAATATTAGCTATACTGTGCGGAGAGCATAAAGCATAAAAGGGTGAGCGAAGTTCCCACTAATATACACACATGCTGAGGGACACAATGCCCAGAAAACACAAATACCCACACACAGCAGCTCCTCCTACCCCAACAGGCTTGACTCCAGCAGGATGACTCGAGGCCTTTGTCTTCGCCGGACAAAAACCCAGTCAGTTGAGATGATGTCACCACTGCCTTTCTCATGGGAGTAAACCTTTGTCAAGTAGTACAACGACAAAAAAATCTTTGTGTCGCATTGGGCCCACACGTATTGGAGAGAATGAAGGCTGTTTCCGCTCTTTTCTGTTTCGGCATGTGACTTTCTCCTCTGTCTTTCCTCCCTTCTGCCTCCTAGTCTTTCAAGATGCTTCCCCAGATCGTCCTGTAACTGACTCTCTGTCACTCTCCTCTCTCTTCTATTGTTATTTTTATTGATAATGGTTTTCCTTCGCTCTCATCTTCATTCACAAGTTTTCACAAAGTGTGTCACTGTCGTCTTATCGTTTTGTTTTCTTGTGAACCATTCGGCACTCTTTCGTATTTTCCATCAAAGACTCAAGACATCATTTGTCCATTTAGGCTTAACTGAATGTACATCTGGGAAATACCCAAGTCTGGCACAGTCAGTCTAAATACTCGAGCTACGTTGAAAGGTCACCTTCGCAATTTTGACTGTTTGCTTCGCGGACCTGCCTGGAGATTGCACACTCACTGACTCACATAGTATGCAGCTATGATTTCACTCCACTAAACAAGAGATTAAACAGGCAACACTTATATCATCACAGCCTGAGTTCATGATTTGGTAAGACTGGGATGTGTAATGGAAGAAACGCTTTGTGTTAAATCATTGTCGCTGGCACGGCCTGGCCTTTTTACACCAGGGTGAGTGGCTGAATAGGTTCAGTTATTGTTCTGAGAAAATTCTTGTCCAAGACTTTTCCAAACACCTGCAAAAGATCCAAATCAAACGGACTGTTCATTTTAGTGGGCTGGCTGTTGGACACCAGCTTTTACAGCAAACGACGGCGGAACACCACACTGGAAAAAAACACAAAAGCACGGGTCCACCTCACCACCAGCCTGAACGTGTAGTAACAGTTCAGGCTGGTGGTGAGGTAAGACTGTGGAAGGTATTTCTTGGCACTTTTTGGACCGCAGCAAACTGAGTATTGCTGCAGATCACAAAGCATCCGTCTTCTGATGGCCACTTCCACCAGGATGCATCTCCATGTCTCAAAGCGGCATGGCAATCAGTTCACAGGTCGGGGTTGTCCTCCGCAGGTACCAGATCTCAGTCCAACAGACATCATAAGCAGCTGCTGTACTCTTGTTCTGCCTTGATTTGGCAGTAGTGTGTGAAGCAAGGAGAAAATACGTGAAGTGAATAAAAACAGTGAAAACTCCAATAAGTGTGTTTGCTGAAGAAGTCAAATGTTCTGCATATTTGTAGAAAAAAAGAAAAAAGCTGGGAGAAAGCCATCTGGTGTTTAGACAACAATTATTGGCGAAATTGAAGAATCCTTCATATCACTATTGTGGATAAATAGGTATGTTTTCTACGTGCTCATTTTATTAGTGTTTTTATTATCAGATTACTTTTAGCTTTAACTTAAAGAAAGTTCTTGCCTATATCATTAACGGCTGCTATGCAACACACTTTATGTTTCATTTACAAATGTCCGCAAAATGTTATTGATATTCTCCTGTTGTCGAAAAAACACAATTTTTCAATTCCCGTGTTTCCATTGAAGAAGAAATGTTCACTCGACGAGTCATTAAAAAATCATGGCAGCGCCGAATGTAAACAGTTGCATGAGATGTATCCATAATTCGGCCAACAGAGGAGACATAGGCGTCTTTTCAGGCTTTCGGCCCTTCATGCGTCTGTGTGGCTACGTCCTCAGTGTTTTTGGAAAGTTGTACCCAGCGATTTTACAGAAGAGCTGTGGATACAACGCTTTTGGATCAATGCTATCACTTGAATGAAAGTATTTTAAGTTTCTTAAGGTTCTGTTAAAGTGTTTGAAAGTGCAAAACTTTTGTCCGACATTCAGCTTTTCAATTTCCTAGTCTTCTTCTCTGTGCCAATTACAGCTTTACACTTGTACAGAGTATCCAAGACAAAACAGTATCATGTAGTACACCTTTCTAAGCAGTATTGTTCTAACTATTATGACGCTTTAGCTAAGTATACATCGCTACCCAATAAAGTTCTTGATTATCTATTAAAATATTTTGCGGGCAGTAATAATTTGTGATTCAATCAGGACAAAAAGCTGAAAACTGAACAGATTCTCTAAGGGTGAAACCTTGAAGGATGAGGTACAATTTGGTGACTAGAAACCCGTCCATCCATCCATCTGTCATGTTTTTCGGCTGTGGAAGGAAGCCGGAGTTTCCAGGGAGAAATTGTGGACCCATAGCACAAGATTTGAACCCACGACCTTCTTGCTGCAACTGTTCCAGAAATGTACAACTTATATGTCTTTCTCCTCAGTCAACCTTTCGCAGCTGTTCTGGTGATCATTTTGAGTGTAAAACTACTTGACTTGAATTTTACGCTCCTTCGAACCAGAAATAGATTTCATATGAGAGTGTTAATGACCCATCTGTTGCTGTTCACAAATGAGATCAGTTCAGCGTCTGCGATGACGTGGATGTCTCTTTAATAAGAGAAGAAAGTCAGGGAAAATCATTAAAACGTCAAACATGACCTCAACTTGGAGCTGCTGTTTTTTTTTTTTTTTTTTTACTGTTAACTCTCTTGGATTTATTACACTGCTGTGATAAATAGGTTATTTACAATTTAAGCATAATGACAGCGGTGACCTGATGTTTCCTCTTTCTGTCAGAAAAAGGGGACTAAAAGACGGCTGAAGTCCAAAGGAACCGGATCTTTGGGTGTTGCCTCAGAGAGGGCCGTGTCGATCCCTCAAATCACCTATGATCACATTGACGACTCGGTGGAAAAGAAGGACGTCTCGTTTTTCATCAAAGAGCCGAGGGGGACAGCTGAAGGTAATACTCTACTGGAAAAAAAAAAAATCCTTACTCTCATATCACTTTGCTGTACAGTTTGAGCTACAAACTTGTATCAAATGCTTATTTGTAACATGTTCTGACTGAGCTCCTTTCATTCTGGCAGCTGTTTCAAAGGAAGCCTGCTAACTTTTTTTTAAATTGCAATTCTTCCATCAGTCCAGGCGCATGAACTTGCCAAGATTACGCATGAAAGCACCAAATCCCACTTTATTGCCGCTTGATTAAACCCAGTCCTTTTGGATCTCTTGACAAGAGATTTGTTTTTTAAACTTGACACCTCGAAATGATTCTCAGAGAGTGTTTTGAAACAGGAACTCATACGTCAGTGCTATTAGCTTTGCTGTTTTAACACGGGTGAAACAAAGCTTTGCTGGATGAATGCAGCGCCTTTCAGAGGTATTCACCATATAACCCTCGACCTTCATTGCATCGTGTCACATTACAGCTGCCAGCTTCCATGTATTTTGATGGGATTTTGTATCCAAACGCAGAGTAGTTCGCAATGAAACAATGGAAAGGAAAATGTTACATGATTTTCAAAATCCATCCATCAATCGACTTCCGCTCATCCGGAGTCGGGTCATGAGGGTGGCAGTAGGGAGGCCCAGACTTTCCTCTCCCCAGACACTTGGGCCAGCTCCTCTGGGGGAATCCCGAGGCGATCCCAGGCCAACCGACAAACATAGTCCTTCCAGCATGTCCTGGGTCTTCCTCTGGGTCTCCTGTACCCAGGATGTACACAGAACGTCTCACCAGGGAGGCGTCCAGGAGATCCTAACTAACCAGATGCCCGAGCCACCTCAACTCCATGTCCTCTCCATGTCCTATCTGACATGGAGACGCAACGGCTCTACTCTGAGCCCCTCCCCCATGACCAAGCTTCACACCCCATCTCTAAGGAAGGGCCCAGACATCCTGTGACGGAAGCTCATGTTGCAATGTATTTGCAATCTCATTCTTTTGGTCATTAAACTTGTGACCCTAGGAACATAGATCAACCGATAAATCAAGAGCTTTGCTTTTTTGTCTCAGTTCTTTCTTTACCACCACCTACATCGCTGCAGACACTGCAGCAGTCTGCCTAACAATCTCCAGCGTTTTTCCCCTTATTTGTCAACAAGACCTTAAGACACTTTAACTTCTCCATTTGGGGCAGCACCTCTTCCCCAACCCGGAGAAGGTACTCTTCCCTTTTCCAGCTCAAGATCATGGCCTGATTCGGATTCACTGACCCTCATCATCATCGAATCGCTCCAGCGATTCGATGTAGATAAGATCTACAGCTTATCTACAGATAAGCTGTAGATCACAACGTGATGAGGCTAACAGAACCAGATCATCAGCAAAGAGCAGAGATGAAATTCTGACCCACCTGCTGTGGGGTCCAACATAGGAACATGACATCCTGAGATACTAAGCAGACACCTCCTTCCCCTGCTTCAGCGTTGACTGAGGTCTGGGCTTCCTCTTTTAGGTTTTTTTTATTTATTTTGGTTTAATTTCTGATTAATAAAACTACAACCAATGATTATGTCACAGAAAATACACTTCCTAATTTGTGTATTAGAACATGCACGGAAAGGTGTAGTGTATACAGTTTTAAAGGGACACAGTAAAGAGGAGAGACCGGGTCTGGGTTAATGGTGACCTCCAAAAACCACTCTGGCTGCTGAAAAATGTCCTGTAGCAAACCTCTGAGTCTTTCAGTGAACAGCTGTATGTGTGATAAGATTAAATTGCACACAGGTGGACTATATTTACTAACTGGATAACCTCCAAAAGCAATTAGTTGCACAAGAGTTTACTGAGGGATATTGGATTAAAGGGGGTTGGATGCAAATCCGCACCAAACCCTTTGAACATTTTTCCATCCACGACATGACTTTACACTTCTTTTTGTTAGTTCAAGTTTGTGATTGTAAACGACAAGTTCAGTGGGTTCTTGTGAAAAGCAAATTTAGACATTAAATGACGTCATGCTACGTTAGCGGCTTTGGGAATCCATGATCTCAGCAAAAAATCTTTTTTGTTACGCTCTGAGGGGAATTTGGTGTTAAAAACAGCCTCATTGTGAATGGCATGTTTTTATGGCACTTCAGAAATGCTTTGCACACAGGTTGTGCTTTTGTGTTGTCGAAATTATTTTTGAAAAACCTTGCACACACCTATTCATTTTGAATGAATAGCTAGGTGTGTCCAATCTTTTGACCTCTACTGTGTGTTTATGTCTTTGGCGGAGTCGGAACAAAAGCTTAGAAATAGAGTTGCTGGCGGTAAAAGAGTAACGATAATGGACTGAGTTGGTTTCTCACCACTGGAGAGTGAGAAAACAGACATGGAGAGCACTTTGAGGTTCTCTGTAGTGCTTTACGTTATGATGGGAGAAACTGTTATGGGATGGCTCCTCATTTTCACGCAGTAAACAGAGACCCTGTCCTCCTCCATTCAGAGCCAAGATGGCTACCAGGTGCCTCCCTTAAGCCACATGGAAACCATTACTGCTTCAGTGGTGATTAGAGGTCATAGTTACAAGCTCTTTACGGTTTCTGTCCCCCCACCTCGCCACCCCTCGCTGGCCACAGACACTCTCATCAGGCTTAAATGGAGACTACTTTAAAATCCCAGCTTGTCAAAGTTACAAGTGGGAATTTCTTGTAATCCCGTTTACAGTTTACCAAGGCAGTCACATCAAAGCCGACATGTTTATGACGGCACACATGGCAAAGATTGATCAAAGAGTATTAAATCAACAGTTTGATCTGAGTGTGTCTAATTTTGGGATGATTTAAAATGTACATGCAGACAATGTACGACGGATGGCGGGAGCTCGTTGGGGGAGGTGGTTTGGCTTCCTGTGTTAAAAGCCATCCCAAGCAAATTAACTGACCCAGATTCCAGGTTAATAAACAGAGTTTATGAGTTTTTCCTGTCAAAGCGCGCTGTCATAAAAAGAGCTGCAGTGACATAAACCTGACATAAAGGCAAACCATCACTATGGGAGCAGCTACCAACACCAGGAAGAGCTTAAGTTTTCCGCTTAATTGGGTGGATCTTGGAAAATGAGCAGACGGCGTGGTCGCATGGGAAAGAAGCAATGAAATTCAAGAGATGTCAAATCGCTTAGACAGCACATAACATCCTGTCTTTATGTACGGGGTATTTCTCGTGTTCGTGTAACAAATACTCCACAGTCATCAGTAAAGAAGCGAACGTGACAAATTGAGGGGAAGATGCCATAGTCTGCAGCCTGCAGTCTGTAATAACAACGTACGAGTTGAAGAGCATGGGGTTTGTGTCAGATACATCAGTGAATATACAACTGAATCTAAAACAGTTTTAAACGTGGTACATGGAGCTAACAGATGATTCTTTTCAACAACTGTATACAAACTTAACTGAGTAGGAAGGCGACTAATCACTGACTCGCATTGATCTTCGTATATTCATTGTGTTTTTCTTATATTGGAAACATTAAAAAGTCCTAAATATTCCATGTTAGTTAGTTAGCTAGCTTGTTTTTTTTTTTTTAAAGGAGATTTACCTTTTCTCATATCTTGTCATATCTTCCTTATATTTGCCGTCTTTTGCAGGTATGACCAGGATGTTCAGGAAAACAGGTGAGTTCTTCGACCAACCATTAAATGAGACATATTTGCTACAAAGCTCAATGCCTTGCAAAAGTATTTCTACCCCTTTAGCTTCATTGCCTTCTTTTAGAATTCATGTAAAAGATTGCCAAAACGATACGCAATCTTTACATTTCCTATTGCAAATCTGAAGTGCGTGCCATGCATATGCAATTAGCAACTAAATAAAGACACTTAGCCAGCTGTTTATAGTTGAGTCTCATAAAACCAGATGTTCTGTGAAGGCCTCAGGGGTTTTTGTGAATATTAGCGAACACACAGCATTGTGAAGACGAAGGAAAACTGCAGACTCGTCAAGGATGATCGTCTGAAATGGAAAAAGAACGACACAACTCTCCAGAAAGATCCTTAGCTGAAAGGCAAATGCAGTGATGCAGACATTAAGTTGTCTTTATGTTTCTTTTGTCTATCCCTACCATCAAACTACAGATAAAAAAAATAAGAAGCAAGGAGAGCGTTCTCATATCTGAGAAACAACCAACCAATAGTTTTGCGCAGTTGACAGTTTATATCTGCGCAAAGTTGATGGAGACCTACCTTAAAATGCTTGCAGTTGTAATTGCTGTAAAAGGCAAAACTTTTTAATTTGTTAAAGAAAAAAAAAAATCCTGTGGGGTCTGAATATTTTTGCAAGGCACCGCATGTTTTACGTGACTGCTTGCATCAAGTTAATGCTCTAGGTAACCCGGCCTTCAGGTTCTTTATTTACGTCTTCTCTTGTCAAAACAGACACACAACTTGTACAAGTGACGCAAAAGTATTTTTCACTGTTGGCCAAGGAGCCACTTCACTAAGTACTTCTATTTGCTATTAAAAACCCGTCTGTGTTAATCATTAGCCAGCCTGTCCCTTTAATGTGGCCCAGACTGTATTTCAATTAGACTTACTGGCTGGCTGAGCCTTTGTCCTTAACCGGACCAAACCAGAGCCAAACAGAGACACTCTCAAGTGCTGGTCCCAAGTTGACCCGGCCTGTTTTCTTTACTGGGTGCCCTGCCAAGAGAATGGGTGAGCGACGGGACTTGCGTGGTTAGATACGGACCGAGTCCTCAGGGAAACGGAGCGCACACACAGGCTGGGACGCTAGAGAAAGGTAGAGAGATGGGGAGCGAGGGGAGATGTAGAGTTGATAAGCTGCCATTGTGGAGCTGCAGTGGTTAGAAATGAACGGCTCATTGTCTGATTTTAGTCGTTCCACTTATCTGTCTGGCTCAGCCCAGCTCCCTCTTTCTGAGAGAATAACTCAACGCAGTGCAGTTTCTCCGTCTCCTTATCGTTTTTCTTCTCTGTGTTTTTCTTTCACTGGACGGTCAGATCAACCATTTATCAAATTCCAGTCGCTTTTAGACTCTAAAACAAATTCACAACCGCATAAAACGATCCCTGAAGGCAGCTCTAGTTATATTTGGATATTCTACCTATTCTCTTACTTCCACTTCCGCTCTCATTGCCCGTCTCCACCTCCACATTTGACATTGTCGGGCAAAGCGGATGATGGAATACAAGTGGCTTTGAAAGGCTTTTACTTGAATTGGAATGGTCATTCAGTACTTGGACGCAGATTTGCCTCGCCATTCTTCATCACAATAGAGGCTTGGTGCTTTGGAGGAGAGACACGTCAAACTCTGCTGACAGTCTGGCTGCAGGTCAAGACCCGGCTACACATGTTGTTCTTTGCTGTTGTTTTTAGCCGCCCCAGTCGGCCAGCCAGCTGCACTGCTGAAGTGGAGCTCTGCAGTTCCTCTCTTTCTCTCTCTCTCTCTGGCTGTGTCGGGTCCAGACTTCTCTGAATAAACCTGAACTTTTCACTTTTTGTCACATCATAAACATGAATATCTAACGTGATTCTTATCTTCTGTCATACACTAATATACAGTGATTCGTCCTAGAGGAGATGAAGGGAATGATTTATGTTTTTTTTGTTTTTACAAATAAAAATCTGAAAAGGGTGGTGTGCATTTACGTCCAGCCCTCCTCTACCCTAAAACACCTACATGAATCTGTGAATAATTTAATCTCGGTATAAATCAAGCTGTTCTAAGGCCTCAAATGTGTTTTGTAGAATATTGCCAAAAAATATCTCTGGCGGAGCTGCAGCTGGTGTTTTGTTGAGTACTTCATAAATGTGGCCTTTAAGGCCACATAAATGGCCCAGTACATGGTACTGTAAATTTTACAGTACCATGTAAAATTTACTTTTTTTTTTAAGCTTTACATCATGTTACAATGTTACTCCCTCATCAAAAACGTACCTGGAGTGTTGCTTTGATTCTTTCATGCATGTTTGAGAAATCCTTTAATCTCCCATGGCAACCATTCAGCTGTGCAAAACGCCTGGGTGGACCTGGCTCCGTCTTCAAGGCGTAGCTCCTACTCTGCGTTGCAGGTCCAACCCACTCAGCTTCTGCCGCACAGAACAGCCCTTTCCTGCAGCTTTCCACTCAGGTCCCGCAGACTAGCTAGCAGCAATTGGCTAAGAGCAGGTGGAACTGTGCATTTGCGTAGCTCATTAAGGAGCCACTTCTAAGTGAAATGATGAGAAAGACGGGGGTTAATAGAGGAGCCATGTTTATGACTTCCAGAAGGCGGAGTTTCAGAAGGAGCAAGAGTTCCTTAAAGAGACAGAGGCCCAATTTCAGAAAGAGCAAGAGTTCCTTAGAGAGACAGAGGCCCAGTTTCAAGACGTCAAAGTAACATTTCTTTCAAGCCATGTTTGATATTTATATAGTATTTTTTAACAACTGAAGCACTGTGTGCCTGGAAAACTCATTACACTGCCCCTTTAATGAAATGACAAGATGCACTAGCTTTCTTTCACCAGGAGAAGAAATCTTGAACACATAGACACATTTGGAAAATGTTTTCTTGTGCCCTTTGGCCCGCATGCTTAATTTCTTATGTTGTGGAAAATCAACACTCATCCTGAACTCAATGTCCCCAAGATGCAACTAGGTGGTGGCAGGGGAATGTTTTACTTCAGCAGAAACCAAACGGTTGATCCAAACATTTGACATTTAGGTAAATGCAGATAAATCCAGGAAGAAAACCTTTCTAGAGAGTGCCAAAGACTTGATACTGTGCCCAGAATTGACCTTGACCCTAAAATTACAGCAACAACAACGGTTGAATTGTTTAGATTGAAGAGTATCGATGTGTTGTTTATTCGAGGCTGTAATATAAATCCAGTTGAGAATCTGTGAAAAGACTTATTCACACTTTTCATCAAATCGGACTGAGCTTGTGTTGTTTCTTAAAGAAGAGTGGACCAAAGCTTTAGTGGACAAACTTGGAAAACCTGTATTTCTAACTGCTCTTTCACAATTTAATACGGTTATGTGTTTTATCTGTCACAACATCCCAGTAAAATACATTGAAGTTGGCGGTTGTAACGTGGCAAAATGTGAAAAAGTCTTAAATGTGTGTGAATGTTTTTGAAAGTTTTGGGTTGTATTTTCTACTTGACTTTTCTTCCTTAATGTGTTCCTCACTTTTAGGCCCTCCTCACCACTCTTGGTCATCTTTCACTCTGAGCTGCCCTGCTTCCCCAGGTACCCTTCTCTTTATCTGCCTTTTTCCAGTTCTCTTATTTATATTACGACTAACATCAGCTTAATTATCTCAGTTCCTTTTGATACTTCATTTATATTCATTGGAACGCACAAGTCGTCTTTATCCAGCAACTTGTCCGCCTGGGCTAATGATGCTGTTTCAACCTTGTAAACACTTTCCTGGCTACGTTCCGACTGGTAACTTTATCTCTTGTTTTTGTCCCTTACAGTAAAGGGGAGTGGCAATAAAAGCACGTCCATAGACATCTCCCGCGCGAACAGCTTAACTGATGACCTAGATGACATGAGTGAGGATATTCCCTTGCCGGTGGTCACCAACAAGAACCAGTAAGCCTCCAGAAGTTCACCCCCAGCCTCACCCCCTTCCAAAAGCATCACCCTCTGCTGACCTCCATTATCTGATTCATTTTAGTCTGATTTCCCTCCTGGTCGTAGTGCCTGGAGTTCCTTTGTCAGAGCGGAGAGCCACTTTAGCTGCTTTCTAAATGAAGCTGTTTTGTTGAAGTCTCTTGAGGGTTAAAGAGACTCTCGAGGGGCCAAGGCCATATCAGGTACAGAGGGCTGTGAAGGGGATTATCCCTTCATTCTTGAGGGAAACGGTGAATGGGTTGTAGAACATGTTATGGTACAGATGGCTTGTCATCACATGCCCTCACTGAACTCATTGTTGTTTGCTGTGTGAATGCAGATTGAATGCTGACGCTCGTCCTCCCTCCCACTGACCTGGTCATTCAAATGGGTTTCACTTAGGCGAACCTCTGCGCAATTAGATTTGGTTTGCTTCCTGTGTCGTCGCATGCTGACTACTTTGGTGACTAAGTCTCACTCATTCACTATTCATCTAGCTTTTCAGAGGTTTTGACAACATTGTGGATGGATGGAAAGAAAATGTAACAAGAAATGCTCTGTTTTCCTTGAAAATCTATTGAAAAATTTGTACCCTACAAATTATTTGAGAGGTGAAAATTGTGCACAGTGTTTTGTATCATATATTAGCTAAAAGCATGATTGGTGTGATTAGTCTGCACAGCTAGAGTTGTGTATATTCTCTGTAAACCCTTACCTTAAAGTAAGACACTTCCAGTCCATCAGACGTTTTGTTTATAACCGACCAAACACTGATCAGGTGTTGACAGACAGGGAACGATCTCTGTTTTTTGTGGTGTGTAGAAAAAGACAGAAACTGTCGTATGAAAATAGCGAAGGGACGAATGGACCAGGTCAAACACAAATCGGCAGATTTGTCACATTTGTTGTAGAGAAAAGTTGCATGCAGGTGTTGTTCATCTAAAATATTTTTGCATGCAACTATGCAGTCACTGTTTTTTCAAGAAATAATACAACGCTGCAGACCGAGCTTACAAAAGTTGAGGCTTTTTTCAAATATAAAGACAAATGTAAATGTTTAATTTTTTAAATATATATATATATTTTAGACTAACTAAAATATAAATATGCTTTCACTCTGTGTTGCACAAGCAGTGTGATTTATATACAATTGTTTCTAAAAAACTTCAATTTTTTCAAGTGCTCTTTTTATCCATTGTTTGATAAATCTGACTATACACGTAGCATTATTATGATTACATATTGTATTATAGTGTATCTAATTGTTAGGCCAGCTTTTAAACTTTTCTTGAACAGGTGTAAAATTCAGTCCGAGACCTTTCCTGTCCCCTGATTTGGACTCTCCCGGGCCTGAAAGAAGCTTTTTTTTCTGAACAGTCTTGGTTTGCGCAAGCTCTTTAAAGCTGCAACATGTTAACTTTTTTATTTATTTATTTTTTAATATTCGTTGAAACTGTCGCTGTGTTGTGACAGTATGGCATGAGACAGGTAATCTGAAAAAAATCAAGCTCTCCCAGTGCTCCCAGTTCTAACTAGAGATAACCAATCAGAGCCACGGGGCGTGTCTCAGCGCTGTCAATCACCCTCTGTGTGGTGCTGCTCATCATCCCCATCTCTTGCTCTCTGCTGCACTGCAGCTAGCAGAGCCTGTTGTGAATGCTGTTGCGAAATTTAAACTCTAAATATTTTTTTTTTTTGCAATAAAAGCACCTAAAAACGATTAATTGGCTTATTGTGCAACCTAAAACTAGTTTGGTTGTAAAAAAGGAGAACAAATACAGGTAAAAAGAGAGCTGTAGTACCTTCCTGTGGAAAATTAGAGACCTCATGAAACATTTAAACAGACATTGAACTACGACACATTTCTGATTTGTGTTTTTTCATATGTCTAAATTACTTTATTATTTTTTAAATTACAATTAATACATTTAAAAGTACTTGCATTAGTGTGATTTTGAAAAAAAGCTCACTTTTATTGTCTGTTGTTGTATTTCTGATGCCATTTGTTCATCCTGGGGGCCATTTGTACTGCAACATAACTACAGGATAAACCTTTCGTTCAGCTATGCAACCACTATGTCCAAACTACATCGGCAGAGAACCAATCAAGTACGGTTTTATTTGCCTTTTGTTACTGTTTGTGAATGCTGATTTCTTCACTTGGATCTCTGCATTGATGTTGGTTGTTTAGTATTATTTGCTCGAAAGCTCCAAACCCTCTGACGGCCTTTTGAACCTACTTTAAAATCTGTGACTCATCCTTTATCACTCTAACTGCTTTGTAATTCAGTTTCCACTAATCTTCCAGGACTAATAAAAACGACAGTGACATACTGTGTAACATCCTCTGCGTCAATCGTTAGTGCCCCATACATTCTAACAAAATGTCTACTTTACATGGTAAAGAGACTAACCTTACCCAAACTAATAAAATAACTAACAAAACCAAGCATAATGTAAAGCAGTTATGAGTGGGAAGATGCCTTTTCTCTGTCTTGCAGTCGATTGACGTGCCCCTCCATGGCATTGGTTCAGGACTCTTTATCCACACATCAGTTAAATTCTTCAAGGTACTGTACTGGGCTTTACCAACATTGGTTGTCTCTTGTCCTTTTCTTGTTCTTCTCCTAGTAGAAAAACGTACGCATTGAATCTTTGCCATCAGATGACCATCGGTCACTTCTCAAACATCTATGAATCATTTAGATGTGTCATGGTCTGACGAAGCCCGTTTTGCATTAGATGTAGGCGCTGTGATGGTTCAGGGAACATTCTGCAGGGAAGCTTTGAGTCCTGCCCTCTACAGGGAAGCTACATTGATACTTGCCACTTACTTTAGCGTTGTTAAAAACCATTTAGATCCTTTTAAGGAAACTTGTCCTCCAGACTTCCCAGATCTTAACCAAGACAAGCATTTGTGGGGTGTGCTGGACAAACCAGAACCTTCACCTCGTTAGCTTAAACGAGCTGCTGCTAACATCCTGATGTCAGATACCACAGCACACCTTCAAGGCTCAAAATGTCATAACTGTACTTTCTAGATTACAAAAATTGCACTGTCACTATCCAATCATAAGCATAGTCTATTCTGCTGTGCTACATTTGGTGCTTTTGCCAATCTAACTTAACATGTCTTCTGTGACTGCTTGCACAACTGATGTGGGTGTATTGGTCTCACTTCTGTTTATGTAAAACAAATCATAAGCAAGATGAAGAAAGATTTATGCTCCACTTGTTAAAGGTGTGGCCATTTTGAAAGGGAATGTTTATCTACTGCTCCTTACCCCTTTAAATGTAATCATATCCCAGGGGTATGTGTAGGGTTTTGAGTTTGGGCGTTGAAAAGATTTTTATGGACTTGTTCCAGTATGCAGACTTGACTCTTCTGATGTCGTTTGGCTTTTATTAGGGGAAATATGTAGAGTCCTACGGCTAAAAAGACAGGCAATGTATATTTGTATGCTATGCAGGGCTATTGTGCCCCCAAACTCCAAAGCCTGTGATTTAGGCCTCGCTGGGCACTCCCATAACAGCTGGTTTGTTTTGCCCTCAGTGTCACGCTACTAAGGACAGCGCTGTTATTTGGCATCCTTATCTGGATCTCTGCAGACAGATCCCGGATCCACCCAAGCTGCCTGAGGCTCCATATCGCTTTTCTGTTATTTTATATAAAAAAAAAAAAAAAACAAAAACAAAAAAAAAACGCCGCAGGATTTTATCCACACCTTCCATCTGCAATGTAAATTTGACACATGTCGATGCCATTCTGGGTTTATGTTTCTGCGTGTTCAAATCAGTCTTTGGACTACACCGCTGGCATCTCTGTCACTTTAATTTGTCTGTGACACAAGCCGTAACATTCCACTGTTTGTTTGGCTTCGCTGAAGAAGCCGCCCCCTCTCCCCCCCATGAAAAAAGAAGAAACTTTCATGTGTGTGCTTTAGTCCATACAGCTGGCTGTGATGTCTCTGGGTTTCTGAGGAAGTGGGGCTGGGTAGCGTCCACACGCAAACTTTGATTTCACCCCCCCCGCCCCCGCCCCGTGCCCCCCCCCCGAACCCAAAACACACACATAAGTATGCTTATCTTCCCCTGAGAAAATAAGTCTCCATTACTTGCGTCGTCGTTTATTTTGAATCATCTTGCTTAGATTTATTGAATTTTATAAAACATGTGAATTAAAATAAAAAAAAAGAAAAACACACAGAGACGCATAACAAAAACACAGAGTACACAGTTGTCAACATAGTACTTCCCTTTTTTTTTCATTATAAACACTTCCTTCGCCGTTTGTTTACCTACTCCTGCGCAAATGAGGGTTGATCTTGGTCCGGTTCAGACAAGCACTGGTTTCCCCTGATTGTGTGCATACATCAGAGTGTGTGAGAACTAAGTGGTTTGGCGTTTTGTTTGGTTTGATGCAGCGTGTGTATGCTTATACAGAACTTTGACGATGTCAATTTTTAAGATTTAGAGGTTTATTGACATCAACATTCTTGGAGTGTGAGTAAATATTTCCAACACACATCTCTGGCCGTAAACAGAGGAAGGCCTTGTTTAGCTGATTGCAGTGTTTGTGTTCTTTGCTCCTACTTTATTCCTTTTTTTTGTCTCTTGCTGTTTTGCTCTCCGTTTCTTAGATTCTCTTGTGTCTATTTAACATAAAGATGTTACAGCACGCCAATTCATTTATTTTTTTGTTAAAGTCTTTAGCCAACTTTTATTTTGAAGTACGATTTGAAGTGGCTTTTGAGTTGCTACTTCTGTTGCTAACCGAGTAAAGCTCACACAAAATGGTGAGTTGTATAAACACTGACCCACTTAAAACCGTCTATGTGGCAAAAACATCAACAGACATAATGTGAATGCTTGGTAAAATATACAGTGAAATGCTAACCGCTAATGGTTAGCATTTCATAGCATGCTAACAACTGGTATGGAGCATTTCATAACTCCAAATAAAATGGTCATCTAGGTTGGTGCTTCCTCTTCCTGCTAAAATAGAAACGCGCAGTTTTCTTTGAGTTTGGGCTGCACTTTATATTATGTAATTCAAAGTCTACAATGGGTATTGTTATGGTACGCCAGCTGTGTTGTTAGGGCTGCTTTTAGTGTCACTCAGCAAAAAAAAAAAAGTTATTCATTTGTCAAAAATGTGGTGTTGCATTTGTTTCCAAGTCAAATTTGGATTTGGAAATTCCATCAAAACCATTATTACTATGTTCACGTTTCAAATTGGCAGACCTTGAAAATTAGCTTATTGATATTTTCACTGACCAGGCTAACTACTATTCCTCTTACAAGCCAACAGTGAGAACATCCAATTTTTTGTATGTTCAAAAAATTGCGGCAACCTGTTCACTAAAAGAGACTGGAATGGTTGTTATTGTGAATGAATTTATTAAGATACACAAAGTGAAAATGAACGTTTTATTATTTTTATTCCTAATTTCTAAAGATCTGTTGATTGTTTTCAATGTGAAACAAAGTCGAAAGATTCAATTTCTGAATACAACTGAAATGCATAATTATTCCGGATCTTTGAACCAATCAAGCTTTGCAAACAGATAAAAACATTGTTTGTTTTTATTTTCTTTTGTGATGAATTGAAAAATCAAACTAAACAGAAACTTTTTAAGACACAGCTTGAAGTTAATGAAACTTCTGTTGTGCTTTTGAGTACAGAAGACACAACAGTTATAAAATGTATATAAAAATCTATTTTTTTTTATCGGAGCCACTTTAGAATTAGATGCATATTTGCTGCAATATTCAGATATGTGAAAGACTACGTCAGCTCAGTACCTCAGACATACTTTCGAACCGTACTGGTTCAAAAGTATGTCTTTTGAAAAGTACGTCCAAACCCTCCTCTCCTGCTTAATTACAGTGTCTTGCCGCAGCGGGTCAGTAACGGGTGTCGTCTTGTGACCCGAGGCGGTCGCCCCCTATGTCTCCTGCTGGGTGTGGTCAGCCTCTTTGGCCCTTCGCTCCTGTTCGTGTCCTCCGGGACCCATAAAAACCAGCATGTTCCACCTGCAGGCTCCTCTCCTAATTAGCTCCCCCTCTCTCAGGCTAGCAGGACACAAACAAAGAAAAGCCACTGCTACGCAGCGGGAGTCTTTCCAGTCGGACACACATGCATCATGGCCGCTCTCCTTTGAGACGGAGGCTCTCCACTGAACAATTGGCTTCCTTCGTCGAAAGCTTTGAGCAAATTGACTTTGCGTCTGTGGCGGAATGCTTGTCTTGCGCACTGCAATTGAACGCTAATGGACGGATTTTAACAACAGCATTCGGTCAGAGGAAGCAGCTGTAATTTGGGTCTATTTTGTAAACCGTGACTGTTGTCACATTGACGAATGATTTCGGAAGAACTTACCCCAAGTCTAACCTCTTCCTCTTCCCTCCTCGCCTATTTTCATCCCAACTTTACACTCCAGAACTTCAAGTAACAGAAGTCATGATGTCGCTAAATATTTAGTAATCTACTCTTTGGTATTTTTGTATTAATACCTATATAAATGCATTTGATAAAGACGAAGGTTTTCGGGCCTGCAGCAAAAAAAAAAAAAAAGAAAAGGTTCAGACATGATGACGAGGTAGAATTGCTAATAAAATAACCTTTTCTACTCTCGCTCATGTAGCTTACCAAAGACGGCATGAGTCTGCTCTGTTTTGATTCGTCAAGCAAACCGATTTGCATACTGCTATCCCCTGCTATCTGCTGTATTTCTGTGCAAGATTTATGATGCAGATTGCGCTAAATACATGCAGATGCAAACACGCCCATCAGCACCAACACATGGGAGCAATTTGCACCTACTTTTGTGACAGATTGCAGCTGTCTTCTCTTTAGCCACAAACACAGCAGGTGCAAACGTGATCAAAGACGTGAAGGAAGAAAAAAAGAAAAAAATCTCAACAGACAGCGCGAGGTCCTGACGAGATCCAAGTCCTGACTGCGTCAAAGAGGCATCACAGGTTTTAAATCAAGACGGTGTTAATGCGCCGCTGTAGGTCACTTTCATTTGAAGATCAAAAAGCGTGGATTGAATTTCAAAATGTTTCAGATTGACAAATTATCACAGGCTTTGCAGCTACATGCCGTATGAATCTGGGAAATGTTCCCAGAATAAGAAGGAAAAAAGAAAATTTGCATGTGATTGCATCCTGTTATTTTCACTAAATGAATGTAGCTGGGCCTCCCACAGTCCAAAAACATGACTGTCAGGTTAATTGGTCTCTCTAAATTCACCCTAGGCGTGAGTGTGTGTGTGCATGGTTGTTTGTCCTGTCTGTCTCTGTGCTGCCCTGTGACAGAATGGTGACCTGTCCAGGGTGACCCCGCCTCTCGTCCGAAACGTTAGCTGGAGAAAGACACCAGCAACCCTCCCGACCCCACTAGACAAGGGTGTTAGAAATGGATGGATGGAATGTAGCTGGGCTTCTTTATGTTCAATCATATAATCTTTTTCAGGTGATCACATATTGAACACAAAAATGCGAAAAGTATATGTAGATCTGACAAAAATTAAATATTCATGTAATTTTATTGGGATTTTCTGTGATGTGCCAACACAGAAAAACAGTGGTTAGTTGTGAATTGGGGGGAAAGTGATATACAAATAAAAAAAAAAATTACCAAAAAAAAAAATTTGACAATGTATTTTAACTCGGCCCTCTAACTACACTGTCCACTGCGATTTCTGCAAATCGACACGTGAGATTTTTACTAATTATTCTTGTTAAAATAAATTTTTGAAAACCTTTCACATATTCTCAATCGAAGCCAAGTCTGGACTTTGACTAGGCTCTGCTTAGATGGTTAGAGTTTTTGTGCTGCTAGACGGTAAAAATCTACACCAGTGTCAGATATTTGCTTCCTCTTTAAGGTTTTCCAAGCCTGACTTACCCATCTTCCCTATTAACTCTTCCCACCTTTCCCATGCTACGCATAAGCAAAAAACAAAAAAGCAAAAAGAAAAAATCGACATAATTAACAACAATAACATGAGAGTGAAGAGTGGCTGATTTCAAACACTGGATTTTTAATATTGCACATTTTTAAAGCTGAGTATTCTTTTCCTTATGCGCTACTTTGTGTTGGTGTGTCAACATAAAACCCCAATAAAATCCATTAAAGTTTGTGGCTGTAACTAGACAAAATGTGGGAAAAATTAAGGGGGTATGAATAATCCTGCATCGTGCTGCAGCCGCCACATTTGCTGCGGCTGCAGCGGCTTTGGTTCATCTCAGCAGCACTTCTGGCTCCGTCAGCATGAGCAAAGACGAGCCCAGGGTGTGCAGACTAATGGGCTGAAGTGAACCCATCGCGCATGCATGCTGGTTTGGTAAGCATCCCGGTGTGCAGTGCTTCAGGCGCCAGTCCAAAGTCAGCACGAATAAGTGCTCCTGAACGAGGCCGGCCTGACCGGCGTTCACAGCTGCAGTGAGCGAAAAATAGACAAACAAGAGCTGGATTCATAACCCCACGTTTTTGGAGGGATCTGACGTCGATTCAGCGCAGAAAGTCGATTCTTTTGCGCTGATTGTAACGAACAGAGCTCATGTGTGAGTAGAGGAGCGTGCATTCAAAATGCGCGGTAACGTCGATCCGCCCGATTCGTCCCTGGCATCTGTTTTGATGAACCCTTCATAAAGACTCGCACCACTACAGAGGCAAATAAAAACAGAGATAATTGGGAAGTAAAAATAACTCAGGAAATTGCTGTTTTCGCAACATGAATCATGGAGTCTCTCAGTGACATCATCCCTGCTCCTTTTTCTCTGCCCAGGGCAGAGATGGATTTAGGAAAAGAAGAAAAAACAAAAGTCTCTGGGTTGATTACTGGAGCGCTGTTAACAATTATTCACTTGCAGAACTAATGTAATGACAATTAGTGTTTTTCTTAGCTGCCTTCATAATTTATTATTCCTTCTACTGTGCTGCTGGCTCATTTTAATTTTAATCATGTTTGCCTTAATGGGCTGCAGCTCTGTGACGCTGAGGTTAAATAGTCATTTAAAGTAATTACCCAGTAGAATTAGAGAAAATTAAACTATTAGGGTTCCTATGAATGGAAGTCAAGTCGTGGTATAGCGAGGCTCTGCTTACATGTTTAGAGTTTTTTCATGTACAATTAAATTATACATGACATGCAAGCAATTTTAAATATGTATTGTCATAATTCACTAAAATACTTAACTACAAAGAAGAATTAGTTTAAGTACATAGGTAAGATATGATAATAAGAAGAGATGAAATGGTAAATTTTCGCCCAGTTGCAACCGTGTGTATTGATAAATTCATGACGACCAGCAGATGACTTCCGAACGACCTTCATTAAATTAGATTACTTTGTAAATAACAACCCATCAAATTATTACACAGATGTTGCTTTCGATGCTTTAGCATTTGTTTTTTGTTCATAAAGTAGTTCCAAAGTCCTATCCTGCAGGAAATATTTTATTATTTCTGTTTTTCTGTGTTTCTATTAGTCCATGTTTCTTCCCTCTCTCTCACTTTGCTACAAACGAGAAAACCTGACTAAACTAAGCAACTTTTTCACAATATACCATTTTATTTGAATTACACACATCCTCTGGGAGAGCGGCATGCAAAAAGATTCTTTCATAGGAAGTTAAAATAAAAGAAAATACCACACATATCCCACATTACTAAAAAAAAAAAGAAAGGTTATTTGCCTGTAAAGAAACATTAAAAAGTTTAAAATTAGAAGAAATCTGCAAATCCATATTTCAGAAATCACTCAAACAGGACCAGTGGGCCGAAACATCTGGAAAAGCAACACGTTATTCCTCGATTTAAAGAAACTCAAGGTCGGGTGAAAAAAATAAGACAGGATTGGTAAGGGTTAAATCACGTCCGTGACTCATCCAGGAGGTCACAAACAAAACCAGACAAACATCCACGACCCTGCAGGCGTCACTTACCTCAGTTGGAGTCGATAATCATGAATCATCAGCACAATGAGCCGCCTCAGATTTACCAACAACCATTTGGATGACTTTTGGAAAAGTTTGTGGACTCTTTGGACCAAAATTAACTTATTTTGAAAATTTGTGTTACGTCACACATGTCATAAAATGAACACACTATTTAAGAAAAACATTTTACGTTAAGACAAACATGGCGGTGCGGTGATGATCTTGGGCAAACCTGGACGACTTGCTGTATTAATTACTTTTTCTTGCTACCAGAAAATCCTGAAGTCCACGACTGAATGACTGAACAATTTTAATGAGGGTTCTGGTCTAGTCAAAGCCTTGTCACATGATTCAAAGGAGATGTTACGGCATAACTTCAAACAGTCTGTCCACAATGGAAAACCTACTCCTGTGGTTGAATTGAAACAGTTCTGCCAAGGAGAGTGGACCAAAGTCGGTTTTTGAAGTAACTGCTCACAATTTAGCTAAATTTCTCTTTTTTTTTCATTAAAATTCTCACACACATCGACCTCTGACACGTCTGAACCTGCCTGCTTGTTATGGCTTTATCTTCAATCAGACGAAGCTTAACCTGTGGCTCCATATGGTGCATGCTAACAATGGATTATTCCTGCAATCGGTGGATTATTTTCTGTCGGTTATCAACAGATGAGGAATCGAAAGAAATATGGCTGAAGAGTCTAAATTTAGAGTGTCCACTGAAAGCCCTTAAGGTGCGCTCATTTTACTCCTGAACTGAATATTAAAAAAATCCTCTCAAAATTGACCTCAATTTCTTGAGGCCATCCAAACTGTTTTTGAAACAGAAATGGACTAGCATGGCGAAGTTATGTTAAGATGTAAAAGTCACAATTTGTACCCATATTTGCTGAGACTCTGATAATTCTTCAGAGTCTCAGCACCTGCATTTCCATTACAAATATGCACAAAATTTTGTCGATATTCCGCTAAAACACAAATTCACAAACACAGTGTTTCCGCTAAATAAGACACGCAATCAAGTTTGTTCTCGCGATGAGTGTTTAAAAAACAAGCCGCGTCATCGTCCTCCTACCACTTCCTGTCGTCGTCTTTGTCTTTTCTGCCAGTAGTAGGAAACTCTTGGATTCTATTGGCGGAGAGGTTGCCAGGCGACGGTATTTCTCTGTTCCAATCACGAGCAGAAAATGATTCAGAAGAGAGAAGTGATTTGATCTGAGCTGAGACGAGTTTTGAGCGAGAGGTGAAAGGTTTGAGAAAGCATATTTGAAAAAGAGCAGAAGTTTTGAGTACAGCCATTACAAGTTTTGAGAAGGAAGACATGAAGTCCTGTGTTCAAACTGAAAATGTTAGCACAAGTATTAAAAGTTTTGAGAAGAAAGACGACATCTTGCCTTCAGACTGAAAACGTGTGCTCTCGGATTATGGCAGAAAAATTCCCCCATAATCACATCACATTTGTGTGATGTGAAAAAAGTGTTTCCTTTGCAGTTTTGCGAAATACACTAATTGCGATCCGGTCGAAAAACCACCTCATTCAAAAACCTTTTTTTTAGCAAAAAAAAAAACGTTTTTCCAAAATTGCCGTGTTCCCGTTATGCAAATTTATTTTCGTAATTCTAGTTTGCGCAATTAGAGTCAGCGATCGAAATGAATGAGAACATGTGATGAAGATAATGTTGACGTTTTATTATGTGTATTTCGATGTCGCTTGTTGCCAACGGCTCTTAAAGATCGGTCGTGTCTGACATCATCAGTCTGAGATTTTATATTTAACACAGTAGACTTCTCTGTAGTCTTTAATCCAGGCAGATCTGTTTTTAAATACTGCAAAATTAAAATGGCTCAACCAAATCCTTCGACTTGCTATAGATGCTGCTCTATTACAGCAGTGTTGCCCTCTCGGCTTCCATTGGATACACCTGTATAAATATCCTCTATCGTTTTGCTCCATACTCTCCTCCCCCTCCTCCCCGATCTCCTGTACACGGCTCAGTTTCTTCTTCTCCTCTCCTGTTAATGAAAGCAGTAATCCGGCACCTGAGCGGCCTGTTTGCACAACCGATTCTTTTGCCTTTCATGGCCCTCCCGGCCCGACCGTGTGTTTTAAAATTTTTTTTGTTGTTTTTTTTTCGGGCCGGACTCCCCACAGATCTGAGGCTCGCAGGTTCCCTCCCGCCATTTGATGTGGTTTGTTCGAGTGGTTTATTCAGGTGTGGCAGTTTTTTTGAGGAGCGGCGCTCGCAGACTTCCGGGCCTCTTGACGCGCTTCGTCCAGGTGCTGGAGCGCCGTCAGGGAGCCCACTGTTCCGGAGCGTGGGGAGAATAGAGGGCTTATTGATGAAGCTCGTCTGCTGGTGCTCTGTGGTTTCTGCTCTCTTGCGAGCAGAAGCAGGGAGGTACGGCGGAGCAGGGCGTCGACCTGCTGCATGGGAGGAGGAGAGCTGTGACATCCGGTCCCACCAAAGAGGAACTTATATCATGATACTTGTTTTTGGGTGTGTGTGTGTGTGTCTCTTCCTCACTCTGAGCCCACCCTGGGTAAGTGGCTGCCCCACCTGTGTAAATGAGCCCCTTTCTCTGTCTGAAAGCAGATCCTGCAGTGGCTTAAATACTTCATCTTACTTCCTTTTAAGAATATACCCACTCATGTTTGGGTGGCAGTGTTTAAGTATTCGTCAGTTTTCATGACGGAAAAAGAAATTTTCGTTTGTATTGTGGTCTGTCAACAAGACAACTTGTAGTTTGGCACTCCACTAAGTTGAAAGCAATTGGCAAAAAAAACCCAAAACAGTATTAGAAAAAGGTATTCTGGTCAGATGAGACCAAAACTGAATTTTCTGGCTTGCTTGCAAAACGTGTGACACATGGCAGTGGTGGCGGCGGCATCATGCTGTGGGAATGCTTTTGTTTTTAGCAGTGACAGAGAATCTGAATGGGAAGATGCATGTGAGGTAAAACTTGGGAAAAACATTCTGTTCGAGGCTGAAAGAGACTTTAAACGGGAACTGAGATTCAAGTTTTAACAGGAAATCAACCTGAAGCATTCAGCCAGAGCTGCAGTGGAATAGTTCAGATCAAAGCGTCTTCATAAATGGTCCAGTCAAAGCACAGAACTGAAGCCGAGCGAGAATCTGTGGCAGCGCTTTAAAATTGATGTTCACAGACACTCCCCACGCATTCTGACTGAGCTTGAGCTTTTTTTGCAAAGAAGAATGAGGAAAAAAATCTGTTTATCTATTAGGAGAGGGAATATTTTTTACGATGACATTTAACATTTAAAAATGTTTAAATATTATTCCATGCTTAGATGTTGTTACTCTCTCCCTGAATCTTTCGTTTTGCTTCACACAGAGAAAGAACACCCCACCTTTTTCCACACAGCCTCCTCTGCTGTCAACAATGTTGCAATTTCAATCCAGAGGTTTTTAGTCATTAGCTGTACGAATTTTCATACTTTGGAGCTCGTGTGTCCTTTTTCCACCATCTATGAATTGGAGTTTTGTGGTTCTAATGTAACAAATTGTGGAGTGTCAACATTTCTGCATGCTACTGGTATTTTGCACCTATTCGGTCTTTCTACAGACGTAATGGGGCTTTTCTATTCAAAATATGTCTAAATGCGCATTTAGTTTTAGGTCTGTGCTGAAAGGTTCCTTTTAAAACAATTTCTGAACTTGCATTTTCCAGTAAACATCACCAATTAAAAGAAGCTACTGTACCTCACCACAGATATGGGCAGACCTCAGCAGGCTTTTCTCAGAATCAGTGTTTTTTTTTTCTTTACTTCCTTCCGAGAGACTGAATGAGATTTCTCTGAAAGACGGTTCCTATTTTCAATTGAAATTCAATCCCTCAAGAGTTTTTCTTTATCTCGCTGACCACTGTGAAAAAAAAGAAAAGAAAAAAAACAACCCATCAGCGCCCCACTTGCTATGACGTCTCGTCTCGCAGCAGCGTCGCCGGGCCCCGTCGCACTTTGCACGTCTTACAGTTGATAGCCACCGCTTCCCCACACATCTGCAGCTTGACCGCAGAATACGCAGGAATTTGACTCGCTTTTTCTTGCTTAGGAACAAAAGGCAACCACAGAAGCGCTGTTTCAGCACCGATCTGGAACCTCCAATTGAACTTGTCGCATCTTAAAGAGAGAAACGGACTTTTGAGTTTCCCTACTTGACAGAAGCTGAAAGTGCAGCCAGCAGGTTATTTTATTAAAAGAGCAGTCAGATACTCATTGTTAGTGCGGTTTAAGTGAAATCCAAATATAGCCTGGAGTTCACAACCAATAAGTAGACATGACTAATAACCTGCTTAGTCATTCTCCTCAGCCCATATTGGTCTATTTATACTGGATCAGCTGCATTTCCTGAGCCTTATTATTTTTCATCAAAGCCACTTAGAGAAATGAGGAAGAAAGTGTGTGGTAACGTCAGCAGGGACTTCCAGCCTAAACCACTGAAAACCAGCACATATGCTAACAGTGCCACTCCATGTCTGTCAGAAAATTCATCCGGTAAACGGCATATGTTTGGCCTTTTTTACTTATATTTTCACCTCTGTCAATCGTTCTTCAATCCAGCGTTGAAGGGTTCTCACGTGACTTTTGAGTTTTCCTATTCAGAGGGCTTTTGGTTGACCGTTTAGTGTTGTTTTTCGGTCACTGTAGTAGATAAGCTGATATAAAAAAATTATCAGCAGATGTCAGTCGATGGCGCAAACTGTTGAAAATGAATCATTCCCATTCGTGCTGAATGAATCAGCCACACAGAGGTTTTAAAACCAGAGTGGCGTTACTGGTAATGGTATGACTAGCAATATTGTAGCATTTCAAGCAGAACCGAGACTGAACCAATGGATTTGTTTGGCTCAGTTTGGAAAAGTACAAAATCAAAGACAATGAATTAATGTAGATTTTGATTAGGTGTAAAGTAGGGCAGTGGAAATTTTCACTAAAGTTCAAGTCAAAAGACGTTAAGCTTTGATTTAAAATATCTAGCTTCAACATATTAAGCTTGCTAACAAGAATACTAATGTGGTGTTATCTATTTTACGTCTTGCTAGTTAGTTAATGCCTGGAGTAAACCCAACCCTCTTTCATTTGTGTACAGACAGTTGTGCTCACTGTTGTTTTCCAAATATTTAAAATAAATCTCCATTGTCACAATAGAAAGATCAAAGAGTCAGAGACGAGACTTTAACCTAAAGGCCAGCAGCAGGACGATGATGCAGGGTGTTCTCAGGTAAGGAGTGATTATAACTAGATGAGGACAAGAGGAGGAAAGGGAAGGCTACGTGCAGCAGTCTCAGCTTTTTTCTAAGACCGTATAATGGCAAAAATAAAGCTTTAAAAAGTTTGCAACTTTGACTCGCGTTTTGCAGAAGGTGCAGCAAAAATCAGCAATTTTGGGTTGCAGCAATCACAAAAAACGTCCTGTGGGGACCGGTACGTGGCGTGCTTTAAAAAGAGGAAAACAGGAACAGAAATACTGAAAAAAAACGTCTATATACATTTTTATTGTTTTTTTTTAAATGATAGTAAAATTTAAGAATTGGAAGAAACAAATAATATTCTCTGACCTTCATGGTGAACAGTAATTTTTTCATTCCGGATTTAAAGGAGTCAACCATTTCTGCAACAGTAGGACTTTAATTTTAACTTTGTATGGACTAGACCGATAATCCAGAAAGGAGTCAATAAAATACAGCGGAGTTAAAAACACGAAAAAACCTAGAGCACAAGTGTCAAACTCCAGTCCTGGAGGGCCACTGCAGAGGCACAACTTTTAGATGTGCCTCTGCGGCACCGCACCTGAATAGAATAATTAGGTCATTAGCAAGGCTCTGGAGGATTTATCTACACAAGAAGGAGGTAATTAAGCCATTTCATTCCAGAGTTTTGGAGCTGTGGCACATCTAAAAACTGCAGGACAGCTGCCCTTGAGGACTGGAGTTTGACACTCCTGGCCTAGAGGGTGGCTCAGTAAGCTAATTTCCCTTCATGACCAGCAGGGTGCGGTGTTGCAACATCCCTCCTCTCCAAGGTCCTACACACGCACGCACACACGCACGCACACAGGTAACGTTGCATAAAAATGTCCCTTTCTGCTGCAGATGTTTTATTTTTCTTTCGGTGTAGATCTAATCAGTTGCTTTTCGTCTGGATTTTCTCTCAGAAAAATAAACCTAGAGAAGTCGGGCTTTGCTGAAGTGTTGTTTGGTTTGACGTCGGCAGCGGCACGCAACCTTCACGGCTACGCAAGACCAGCTCAAATTCTCAGTCTCCTTTTCTGTCACCATTTCGGCTCAACATTTTGTTTGGGCCCTGAAAATGAAAACGATTAACCGCAAGTTCCTTAATCTGTCAGATTGATGTGATTCCTGCCTCTCAGCTCGTGCATTGTTCCTCATCAGAGGGAGGTGTCTTAAAAAAGAAAAAGAAAAAGTGACTCAACTGATAGGAGGTACTCTGTGTACGTGCATGTTTTTTTTTTTTCTTTCTACAGCTCCATTACCTTTTTTCGCCTTACTGTAGGTCAAGCCCTGCTCCCTTTCCTCTCCCTCCCTCCATCCCTCCATCTCTCTCTTTCACATTTGGGCTGGCCTCATTACAAGTAGGAGCAGTTGTCAGTTTCAGGAAATGCACTGCGCTCTGTTGGGAAGTGAGGTATCTGCCTTTGGGCCAGCTATTTCTTTTCTTTTTTTTTTTTTCACTGTTTTTCATTTTATCGACCGCTTACGGGAACACAACACCTCCCCCTCCTGCCTTTCTTTTGTCCTGACTGCCATAAGAAAGAATAATATCAAAGAGAATCACTGAATGGATTTAGCTTTCTGAGCAACATGTTAGATTTTGTGTGGCGTTCACCTTTACGCCATCAAAAACACACCCTTTTTAGTCGTCCGTTTTCATTCAGGAAAAATGTTTCGCTGCTGGAGGCTTCACTGCCTGAAATGCACCAAAAATGTAATGAAAACAAAGCTGGACGTCCCCGGTCCGGGGGCTCGGACGCGGCGTGGAAGCGTGGAAAGGCAGAGAGAGAAGTTTTGAGTGCAAACAGGATATTGTTGTACACGGGGGCCCAGATTCTTCCTCGGGCCGTTTGGTTCGGCGGGCTCTGGCGACGGGAACGATGACATAATAACAAACGTGAAATAATTTACACCAGGACAGATGGTGTCGAGCCCGCGCGAGAAAATCACTTTGTAAATGTTTTCGACTTGTTTTGCTCCCTCCGAAATCTCTCCGCCTGCTTATCATCAGGCTTCGGCGCCTTCAGCCTGTAATCTGATCGATCTGTCAGTTCTACAGAAACCCTTTTTTTTTTTTCTCTCCCCTTTTTTTGAGTAAAAAACCAAGAAAACAACTGCGGTGATGTTATTTAAAGAAGGGAACAGGCCTACGTACAAGGAAAACCCTCTCCTGCGCTGATTTGCTCAGCTGATGCTTACACTTATTTTTATAGGAAACAACTTTTGGTATCTGCCAGAGCTTCTCCCGTTGAAAGTTTATCTTTCATGAACAAACTGCGTTGTAATTAGGGGCAAGATGTTTGCATGTTGCTTTGTGTGTGTGTGTGTGTGTGGAACAGATTTGTCTGGTGTTTGAGGCTCGGAGAGGAAAAACACATGTGAGAGGAGTGCAGTGTGTGTTGTTGTAAGCAGAGGCTCATCTCACAGGGTTGTCAGGAGCATTAAAACAGGCTGTTTGTCACACGCCAGCGTCTGCGGCGCCCGTCCACTTGCTCCACACCACGCACCCTGCCTCCATGCTGCCGCGGAGGCCCAGTGCACTTTCCAGCATCTCTAAAATAAATACAATATTAATTTTTTCCATTTGTTTAATTTAAAAGTTTGTTTAAACATTTTGGTCAAAATTAACTTTTGAAAAAAATGTTTAAATTTGTGCATTCCACTGACTTAAACAAATAAATCCGACATAAAAACAGCAAAAGCCACTTCTCCGCCATTTTCCAGACAAGATTTTGGTTTAAAAATTTCAAAGTTCTTCCTGGTTATTTTCTATTTTCTCACCTGGCAACATTGTCAATATTTTCTTGTGGAACCTTTGCATGTATATGTGTTCACATTTGGTTTCCAAGTAGGGCTGAAACGATTCCTCGATTGATTCGAGTACCTCGATTATTAAAATTCCTCGAGGAAAATTTACCTGCCTCGAAGCTTCGTTAATTTATGTTTTATTATTTAGCGCACCGTGTTCTGGCAGGAACATTACTTGCGTTGCACAGAGCTCTCACTTCCGCCTCTGAGTTGTTGACGAAAGCTTAGTGTTAGCGGCATAACGTCCCATCTTTAAGTTCGGCCAGGGGGGATTTTATTGATTTATGATGATGCCCGGGTTTTCATCGTTTTGGGGGACCAATAAACATATTTAAAATGACCGGCGCAATACTTGGAGTTACGGAAACTGAACATTGGGAAGAGGCTGCGGGAGTATTTATACAGGTGAGCGGATGGACTGAACACGGCGGGCGGCTGAGTAGTTGATGGTCCGTAAGTGTAGCTTTACGGACGAACCGCACAATAAATTTCAGATCCCGGTCTGAGCAAACGGGAGGCGGAGCGCATCGTACATGGCTGGTAGATGAGTTTCTGAGTGTGACAAGGTTCCGTAAATATCCCGTATTGCTTCCCTATGAGGGACAGTTTAGGACGATAACTATGTTTTGTCTCTCACACACTACTAAAAACTGATACACACACACAAAATATTTTAATTGCACATACACTACAAAAATATCACACACGCATACATAAAAGACTAAGATTGCACATATAATCTAATAAAATATAGACTCAC
>CAEGAE010002659.1:0-29893 GCA_903067095.1 Girardinus metallicus
TTTCCTCCTCATCAGTGAAAGAAAGTGCTGGCAAATTAAGTAAGGATGATGAAAAGGACCGGAGGAGAAACATTTTTTCTTAGAGTACTTGAAAGCCAATAAAACAGGAAGTACCCCAGCCCTATCAGATGCAGCTTCCGGTTGTCGTGAAAAAGGTCTATACTCAGTTAAATAGGAAACATGCTGCACGTTCCGATGACATCATCACGCCACTCCTTCCGGCGCCACAATCCGGAAACAACGCCACTCAAAACAAAACCGGGAAAACGCTCAAAGCCAAAAACAGGTTACGATTGACACATGAACCGAAGCAGGAACGCCGCGTGTGCACCCACGACGAACCGCACCAGCCCAAGCTGCAACAAAAAAGTAAGTTAATGATTGTGTATGTGTGCGGGTGTGCGGTACGCTAACACGGGCTCTCTAATTAAGTCCCGGCTCGTGACGGCTCCTCCGTTAACATGTAGTCATTAGGAATCCTGTTCTTCATTTCCAATAAACAGAACTTCCTTAAAGCTCTGTAGCCTTAAAATAAAGCTGCCATTTTCACATATGTTATCCCAAAAGGAAAGTAAATGTTGTTTTTATATTTTATTATCCACATTTCTTCAGAGTTGTTGTACACACTGATAGCTGAGAGAAGGAAGGAGCTCCTATAGTGGTCTGTATTACAGCGGTAAAGAGGAAGCCTCTGACTGAAGACACTGTTGTATAACAGTTTCATTAAGAGGATGCTCAGCGTTGTCTGTAATGCTCCTTTTTAAAGAATCCTTATTTGCATCATCATCTCCAGTCGTCCCCAGATCAGAACCAGAACAGAACCGGCTTCTTTTTCAGCCTGTTGAGCCTTTTTCAGTCCCTGGTTCTGAATCTACTCCCCCAACAGACGACGGCAGAAGAGATGACAGTCCAAGCAGCAGATTTATGGCCAACATGCAGCATTTTGCTGCAAACTATGAAAGAAAAGAAGCTTCCGTAAGAAGTCCAGTCAGCTCTCTCCCTTCTTCTTCTAGACAGCTTTATTTTTTCATCTTCAGTCAATGATAAGTTGCCACCCATTCAGTCATGTAGCTGCCCTGAGATGTATCCATTTTCTCTCACTTTCTGTCAGCACAATAACAGTTAATCCTGATCAACCTTTCTTGACCCAGAAGACCCTCATGTTCTGGTGGTTGCTTTTAAAGTAGCGGTGTGAGACTGGTGTGAAGGACAGCTACGAGATCCCTCCGACCTCCTACTGTAATTAGTTGTAGGAAGGTCATGTAGGAAATATATTGGCTCTGTGATCTGAAGTTTAACGGTCAGACAAGTTCCGACTGCTAACCAAGATGCTGCTTGACCTTTGACATAATGGAGCTGCCTTTAAATCAGCAAATGTAATAATTCATAACCAGGTAAACATACCTGGTTATGAATTATTGGTTGGTTCAGCTCTCTTTGATGTGAAGCCAGTTTCTAACCTTTTTTGCGGGACTCAGAAAAGCAAGTTTGATTTATTTTGCTTTCTGTCGGGGTGAAAATTTCCAGGCGGTGACATTTCTAGAGGTGAAATTGCAGCGTATGTTTTTGACCTGTAAACACAAATGTATTGCAGTTTTAATCCACCTGTTGATACACTCGCAGCAACGCATCGCCCGCTGGTTTGCCACCAACGTGCAACACAAACTTAATGAAAAGAGTCGCTCTCCAGAGCGCGAGGACATCCGCTCTGGTCGGAATTAATTTAGTCGTCCCATTAATTACCCGGGAAATGAAAGACATCAAGGGCTTTGTGATGGAGCAGGAAGTTAAAAAGGAAATAGCATAAAAGCAGAACCAGAACCTTTAGGGGTCAGCTTAGGGTGTTACGCAGTTTAATGTTGTAGCAAATCTAAGCGTGGGCTGCTCGATGCAGCTCATAAGCCATCGGCAAGCTTTCCGATGCCTGGATCAATGAGGGACAAAGCAGTACAAGCCCATTAGTGAATCATTGCACTTTCAAGCTACTGTGAAACACTTTCTAAGCTCCCTCACACACACACACACACACACGCACCCACACGCACCAAAACAAACGCACACACTCCCCTCAAAACTGTCCAGCTTTATTTATCTTCACCGTCACATGAATCAATAGCTGCTGATTTGATAGCAAAACTGCGCTGATAATCATCCGGCCACCGCTTTCCTCCAGACAGGCGCTCGCATCCAATCTACCCGTTCAAATTCTAGGCTGCAGAAGAAGAACGGTGCGTTACAGACAATTCAAAAGAGCAGTGGTGCTGAAATCTGTGGGGATTTTCTGCAGCTTCTTCAAACCCCCCACCCGTCTGATCACAGTTTGAACAGATACCTTCATATATTCAAATTTTACCACCTCTTACAAAAGCTAATAAGTCCTCCACTGCAGTACGCAGAGCAGTGGCAGCAGAACAGACACTGAAATTCAAAAGGCTGTTACAGGAAGAGCTTTTGTGTTTGACGACGCATTGTGACAGAATTTCATTAGAGAGCCTGAACCTGGCTAACCTCTGCTAACCTTCCCCATCACAGATGTTTGATACACTGACGCTCATCCAATACTGATGGCGTTCTTCCAATTTCCTATAAGGAAGCGGTAATCCTATTTCCATAATAAATTACCTACTTGTCTTCAAAAAAAAAAAAAAAAAATCAGCTTTATAAAACCTAATTTATTAGATCTTTTACTTCAGTTGGTGATCGAAGTGACCTGATTTATTTAATGTATCAGAAAAAGCAGACGTAGTTTAGGTAAAACAGTTTTTTTTTTTTTTTTTCTTTTTTGTTATTAGTAGGATGCCTTATTTATTAATACATACTTTGTTTTTTGACTTGGTGTTTTATTTATTGCTGAGAAATACCTAACTCAGCCAGCTGACAGCTCACACCAACCGCGGGACACAAAAAGCATTACTTTGGATTACTTCATGTCTCATGTGACCACAAAAAAAAAATAATTCCGGTCTCTAATTTTTCATGAAAATATATGTTGAATCTCAGGAACAAAATGATATAAAATGTTTCAGTACATCTTAAAATTGGAAAAGGTAAACGTATGTTCTTGTAACATGCATGCCTAAAATAACCATTAATGATTAGTAGTTCTTACACTTTTAACTGTGTGGAGAGTTTTTCTGCTTGAGGAGAACAGAATCTGGATCACAGTGACCCACATTTTCCAGACAAAAGCTTCAGCTGAACAGCGTTTGGCAGCAGAAATGGTGGTGAGTTGAGCAACATTATAGGGGGACACCAAACAAAGCAAGGGGATCATTACTCATTCTTTTGGTTGTGACATCCTTGCATTTGAGTGTGTGTCTGCCCAAATGTTCTTGTCTGCTCTAGTAAGCTTCAATTAGCTATATGAATGAAAAAAATTAGAATCCAAATGTAGTTTTCATGGTCTGCCTTTGCATTTTAACAACATATAGTTATCTGTGACTGTTAAATTGGATTAAGCTGGATAAATAGCAACTAGTCAGTGAGGAACCCTCAGGATTTGCATTGCAGTTTTTGGATAATTGCTTATGAAATGCAATGCAATATCTGACTGAAATTGGACAAGTTGTTTCATAACTGAACTATGAAATATTGCAGCACAGCAGGCATTTATATGGCAGTGCAATTAATCTTCATAGTTTTACTCTGGAGTATAACTTAAATAAAATGAACAGCTAATGTAATCAAAATGGTTTTTGATGGTTGCATCTTGGACTCTTTAGGATTGATTGTAGCTTTATTTACCCCTAAGCTGAGTCCAAGCTGGACTTTGTGATCAAGCAATCAAAAACTGAAATCCACTTTTTCTCCAATTATTTTGTCTTTAAACACATATTTTAAATGTATTGTTGTTTGCAAGTTTAAATTAATTCATAACACCGATCCTGTTTATCAGCTCTGAAAGTCTTCACAGCTTCAGCTTCTTTATCTTTGACTCCTATAGCACAACCTGATTCATCACATACAGCTGCAAAAAAGTATGTCTTAAATGTACATCTCCCTTTGGATATTTTCATTGGAATATGCTAACTTTGAGGCTAGGCTAATGCTAGCTTGCATCCTCTTTAATTCTTGTTTTCTTTATGTATCCACAAAACTAGAGTTTTAGTTTGAGAATTTGATTTTAATTTGTTTTACAAGCTAGAAAATTCAGATATTGCTGCAGCATTCAGTCCAGTGATGAGTGGCCCACTTACTGATATAATAATTTAAGTTGACTTCCTAACCTCCACATCAAAGTTTTCATTGTATATTCCCATTGGTTTAAAGTTAAGAGTTTTTTTATTCACCACCATTTTTTGCCCCGCCCATACTAGTTTCTGCACATTGCTAGTCAGCTGGCTGAAAGGGAGCTGCTATGAATTTCCTGTACTTACAGAAAGGACCGTTTCAGCCGGTAAAGAATATTTCACCTAAGAAGTCGTCACGGCTTGGAAACCAAAGTAACTACTCCAAACACAAGTTATGTGTTAGTTTCCAATAAAACTAAAGTAATCTCATGTTGTTACACATGCTTTTGCTTGAGGCAACACTTTTAAATGCTTTTTGCATACAGCTGGTTAGCATCTCTACTAAAATCAGCTGTACTCCCTGCCTTGTCGTTCTGAGTTTCAGTTTTCATCAACAGATTGAATTTCGTGGAGTTGAACCTCTTTCCATCACAGAACATCTCTGTGTCCATCTCTAGCATTGTGGTTTCCCTCACTATACCCTCGACTTAATATTTTACCTCCCTCGGCTTCATGTAGGTTGATGCTGCACATCACATCGATACCGCCATCTGTCAAAGCAAACAACGGCTGGGCTGTAAATGCATGGCAGTATTGACTTAGGGCTACCTCTCACGCTTTCATGCCTCCCCCCTTCTCTGAATATGGAACAGCCAGGATCAATATTTTTCCATTAGCTACAGCTCAGAGATTGGATGGCTGCATCGTCACAGATGGGCAGGCTGTAAAACAGTGGGCAGTGGCAGCGGCCACTTAGTTAATTACAAGATATCTGGTTTAATTCTCCCCTGAGGACCAGAAAAATGATAAGACCCGGCAATGCAGTTCGTCTATACCGGCTCTGTGGGCAGGCTTTCAATGTTTTACCAAGCAGAAGTAGTGAGGAGTTTCTATGTTATGATCCCAACATGTCAAGGAAGGAAGTCTAATTGGCCTGACTGGGCTTTTAACACTGGTGTCGTTTTGTACCACAGGGATAAAAGCAGCATTTTCAGCTAAATTTGTGCCAAATTATAATCGCTGAGCTTCACCTCAGCATTATCCTCTGACTCATATTGTTTCTGTGAGCATAAATTAGAAAAGTTTTGAAACAGGGTAACTTTCTGTGCACAAACTTTAGTTAATGCAGTCAAAACCCAACTGAAAGGCATGGATTTGGGATCCAGGGCTCGTTTTAATTCTCCCTCTGTTGCCGTGTTGATAACCCGAGCTTTATCAGCCGCACAAATGACTCCTAATTTAGTCGGATTTATACATTTATTGCCCTTTCTTTTAAATATACCTACAGGAAATAAACGCTTAAACACAGAAGGAGTGGTCAGATGGGGACGTAATTTGGTACACATGCAGCCCAACAATGGGTGTGGGAATGATTCATTTTGCAAGGAGCTGAAAGATCTACAATGGACACCACGGGGTGTGCACCCTGCACACTTTTCTTTATTTCATCCGCATCAATCACACTGAAGTGAACCTTTAATATGAGTACATTAATTCAGTGGGTGAAAGAATTATTCTGGTTTGTGGATAAAAATTGATTGTGAAGAAAACTTTCTTTTTTCTTCATAGAGTTGAAGAAAAATACGATGAAGCAACAGTAGCTGTGTTTCCATTGACCATGTAATTGTGCAAACTGGAGTTTATTTGCTAATGGGTAACATGCCAATTTCAAAAACTCACGTTTAGTTTTTGGTCATTCCAAAATTAGTGCGTTTCACAAGACAGAAATAGAAACACTTTTTGCATCACACGTGTTGTGATGAACAACAAAATGTTACTGCTGGCGGAAATGTCAAAGAAGACTACAGGAGGTAGTAGTGAGATGATGACACAGAATGTTTTTAATGACTTGCGTGAACAAAATTTTAATTGCGTTTTTTTATTTTTAAGTGGAGAAACAGCAACTGAGAAATTGTCTTTTTTCTACAACTGAGAAATTGTCCTTTTTCTACAATGTGGGCAAAACGCTGTTTGCCCACAATGCGTTTCCATTTGTAATGGAAACGCAGCTCATGAGAAGATTCCCAGATAAGGCAAAATAGCATAAAGTACTTCTCAGTAGCTGACGTTTTTCCTTCCTTCATACATTTTTAAACAACAGAGTGTGTGAAGAGGATTTTTTAGCTTGGATGAGTGACTGAATGTTCTTGATTTAGGCTGATGAAGGTGGGTCCCAAACACTGACCTTCTGTTTTTTTTTTGTTTGTTTTTTTCTCTTTTGTGAGAAACAGTCATGCGTTTTGCTGAGGCTAAGATGAAATAATAGCAATGTTGCAACTTGAAAACTGTAGGTCCAATTTTAACTTCCTCTTTCAAGTCTTTTTGATTTGTTCCTGGGCAAACCACTTAAAGAAGCTTTCCGGTCCACATTTGAATGTGCAGAATGCAGCTGTAGTTGAAAAGTGTATTGGTTGGTCAGAACGACCAGAACCACAAATATAAGATTAGTCTGTTTGCATCTACAGAGGACATAATCACCAAATGCATGTGAATCAGTGGACTAAGAGCAGAAATATAAACTTCTTTAGATATTATAACATAACAAAATTAAACCGAGCACTTAGATGAGTTGAAACTGTTCCAATGTCTTTACATTGTGTTGCATTCACTGGACTTCTCCTACATCTGAATAGACCTCTGGAAGTAAAATTCTGAGAAAAAAAACATATTTAATATGTTGTACAAAGCTGTTGTTTCCAAAACATCTCAAAGCTCTCATATTTCAGATTTAAAAAGTTCCTCTAAATTTTTAAAGTTGGATTTAGCTTTTTTAAATTCATTACTCTGTTTGTAGTTACACATACCTTTCTGTCTCCTCAATGTAATTCAACTCAAGAACCTTGACTAAAGGTATGAAGTGCTTAACAAATACAATAGACAGAAATTTAAAACAAGTACATCAGTGATAAAAAACAGGATTCAATAGGATTTTATCTTGCTCACAACCATCAACAAATCGATAAAAAGAGAAAAAGCCAACTATGTCTCTTTAGAGGAAGTCTTTATTGAAGGAGACTCTTGAAGAGTGAGGATAATCTGATTAGTGATGCGATTCACTGCAGGGGGGAGAAGAGAGGAAACTGGTGCACATCTCTCTCCGCATCTCTGGGAGAAGCAGGGCATGTCATTTAGGCAGTGAATGCCAGCATTGTGGGAATGATAATGACAATGGATGCTGCTATTTTTGTTCTGAAGTGCGTATGTCACTTCTATTCCTGGGATAACTGGGTGGCTAGGCACTTCAGCTGCTTCCCTGTCTGTGGATGAATATTGATGAGGTGCACATCAGTCATTACCAGTCTGCTAAATCATATTGGCACCTTAGACGGCACAAAAATGTATTTCTGCATTGTTTTTTGACATGAAGTTGACGTGATTACCGTCGATGAGCAGCACGTTTCCAGACCCAACAGAGCGAGATGTTGTCTTTCTGAGATGACTTTTGATTTGGATACATCAGAGCCTTGGACGTCTGTATCTAGAGGGAACTTGTAGGTATTCATAAAAAGCCACACTCGTTTGCTTTTCTTTATTTTATCAGCTTTGTTCAGTGAGCAACAGCTGGCAGGAAAAGCGCTGCTTTAATCAGACCCAGCAGGGATGAACAAGTTGCAGCTCAGACCTTCTGCATGCAAAGCGCCTTTGTTCTGGATGTTATCAGCTCTCGTCGACCCTCTGTCTGGTTAGTTCTGCTGTGGCTTATCTGTGGAGATGATTCAGTGATGGTGTCCCAGATATCAAACTGGGACAGGCACTGGTATCACATGATGGTGGCGTCAGAGTGCTGCTGCTCTGATCTGCAGTATTATTTGCAAAGTTAAACTTCAGCAGAAGCTTGGCCCGAAAGCCATTGATAAAAATCTTAGCAGGACAATAATCTGACCTGAAAAGAAGAAGTTCTTCATTCCACTTCTCTGTTGTTAGCTTTTGTTGCATGTTTCAGTCAGATTTCTTCCTCTTCTGGTTTTAGATTGTTTTTAATCACACTCTGTTTGGCTCCAGATCATCAAAAATCATTTTAAAAGGTAAGCTGAGTAAACTCAGGAAGACATTTTCATGCCTGAGTGTCCAAAGTGAAACTGAACTCAGCTGTCCAAAAGAAAAAGTGTTTTATTCAATATTTAATTTCCCATTAGAATAAGTAGTTTTCAATTTAATTTGGCTTGCATCACCATTCCTCATGATGCAACAAGATGTGTTTCAGGAACTGTTATATTTATTTTCTACATAAATAAATTAGAGATCTGCCGACAGATTTTGTCTTAATCAGCTCTGACAGTTGATCTGCAGATCAAGTACTAAGGTATCACATTTTTTACTGTGCATAAAATGCATCAAAACTAGGGTGACCAACAAAATGTGGGACACTGACTAGTTTGTGTGAGGACCCATTAAATGTGCGCCTATATGCTAAATATTTTGATATCTAGCACATTGAAATGCATGTTAAACTCAGCTTTTAATTTTCTAAATATTAAACCATATTTGTTTTAAATATACCCATGAGTAGTAATCATTATTGTAGGTCTTATTTCCCAAATCAAACCGTATATATTTGAGTTATTCCGGGCATATTATTTACATATGTATTTAGGTCATTCACTTTTTTTCAAACAAATAATGCATTGCGCATGCAGTGTTTGGTTCATATTTCACAGGAGCCATGCAGTTACAAATATGTAACATTTTGGTTATTTGGTTATTCGTTAGGATCCCCATTAGCCATTGTTATGGTAAAAACTCTTTAATAGCTTCTCTTTAAAATGTTTCTCACAGAACCTGAACCAAAGCAACATTTTTTGTTTGCACTGATTCAACTTTCCTTCTCATATCCAGCATTTGATACTCTGTGAAAACAAGTCATTGTGTCTTACAAAAGTATTAGTAGATAGCATTAGCTACTTAGCATTAGATGCTAGATAGCTAGTAGCATTAGGGGGCACTGGACTACCAGGCTGTTGCATGTTGTGTTTTCCAGTTATTGTTGTTTTTTTTTTTTTGTTTTTTTTGGTTGATGGAGGTAAAGACAGTGTAGCTGGTGACAAGTTGTCTTGTGCTTTACATGGATGCAATCACCAGAGCTAATGTGAGAGCCTACCCCGCTATTTTCAATCATCGGATGTTAGCTAAACTTCGAGAGACGTCTGATTCTCAGTTCTGGATTTTGAAAACAGATAGAAATGCAGAACATCGTCTAAATTTTGGGAGGGAACTGGAAGCAACAGTGCACATATTGCTGAGATTTTTATTGAACATATTAGGGAAAAACTAATTAAAACATATTAGGGAAAAACCAATTAATGTCATATTCTTTCTTACGGCAAGTGAACCTTTGCAGAAGCCTTAATCCAAGCAATAAAGGTCTGGAGTGCTGTGCATAATTGCAGGATTTGTGTGTAATCAGTGATCACCCTGGGCTGTAGCTGTGCCTCAAAACAAAGAGGGACCTGCATGTTGGCGGAGGCTGCTGTGTGAAAGTCTTTCTGGGAGCTCTGCTTTCCCAGGTGGTCAGCTTTAAAGTTGAAGATCTCACAGCTTAAATGCTTATTGTTAATATTTGGCTCACAAGCCTTTAAATCTGTTAAAACTCCATAGCTCAGTTTGAGCGTGCTTTTTATTCCTGGTTTGGTTTTGCAAGGAAAACCGTTTTAAAGTCAGGCTACATATGAAAACTTAACTAAAATAGTGTCTCAAATGTGCCAAAACCAGAGAGTCTATGTTTATGAAACTTTTAAGCAATTACAAGAAAGGACGGGGGCAGAAGCCACAAGGCAAGAGCGGCAAAACTATAAGACGATTGTTTTATTTAAGATAAAATAGCTGCATTTATAGAATATGTTTGGTTGTAAAAAGTAACTCTTAGCTTGTCAGTGTCAGGATGTTCAAAACCTTTCTGCTTTTAAAGGTTATTTCAATAATTCACTAGGAACTTCAAAGTTCATGAATTTATTTTTGACACCTTATTTGATGGAATAGTTTTAAATCGGTAAGACTCAAATGAATGACAAATGACCTGCTATGGAAGAGCACTCAACTTTTTAAATATTGGCAGCTGTACAAATTAGTAAAAAAAAAAAATTAGAATTCATGTCAACTGTATTATTCCTTTATATTTTTGAGATATGGTTTTGTTTCTGTGTTTTTTTTTTTTTAAATGTATATATGTTTACAAAGAATAATTCAGTCAATTTTTCTCTAAGGGATGAGACAGTTCCTCTGAATCTTTGTAAGCGCTGGCGAAATGACCAGAATAGACATGAATGAATGATGACTTTGGTAAATACAAAAAATTCTTGAAATAATTTCATTTCTCTAGTGTTGTAGAGTTAGCAGAATTTCTGGCAAACTATTTGCTAAACTCACATTTGACACCTTTACTGTCAAGTCCAGGCATTAAAAATTTCTGAGGTATGACAAAATATTAGAAATCGGACCAAAGTGAAAAAGGATGCACTCTTATTTTGAAGTACCCAAAGGTGTCTTCATAGTAATGCTGGGTTAACCACACGGAAATAAGATTGTTCCTTAGATTAAAGTCCCTAAAGAAAAGTCCAGGTCAGGTCTTGAGTTATCAGAGTGCAAATTGAAGTTATGTTTAAGGTTTTTGTGTGAATTAAACCTGACTGGAGTTCCAGTGTCTGTACTTAACCACTCTGACTCCTTTACCTAAACAAAATCTTCTCTGCTTCATTTATTCGCTCACATAAGTAGCAGGCAAAAGTAATTTAGATTTGCATCTGGGACTCACTACAATATCTGCCTTCATATGTTGTTTTCCTTTGAGTTATGCTATAATCCCTGAAACACAGAGATGAAGGATATCTGCCATCTACTGCGTCTGAGCAAACAGGAGCACCGTCTTTCCTGGCTGTTTTTCCTCGTATTATTAGTTTGCATTGTACATCAATGGTAACACTTCCTCACTGATCTCTCCTCTGAAAGACCAAAGCACATCACCGATAGAGGATCATGTACATCTTCAAAAGGGAGCACTAAAAGTCAATGTTAAATTAATGAGTAAGCTTTTGGTTTCAACATCACTTTTAGCGTAATAATGGAGGCAGAAACTTGTCGTTTGTGAACTTCATTGAATAGTGAAGCTTTGTTTTTAAAAGGAGGCTCTTCTATCGGCAACCTTCCACATTCTCACTGATTCTACACACTCTGGCTTTCACATGTACAATGGTAAAAATAAAACAATTTTATTTTTTTGGAAAATTTTAGATCACGATTTGTTTAAATTGCAAGGTGTTGTGCTACAAGTCCAAATGTCTTTTGAGATGTAAATCCATGCTGACATTGGCGACAATGGAGAAAAATCTTCCTCTAATTTTGGTTTGATGAGCCGCCGAGGGAGTAGAGGGGTGAAGTCACAGGCTACAAGCTTTGACTGAGAACAGTCTCTGTTGATCACCGCAGGAAAGGAAAGCAGGATGATCCCCCAACAACGTGCCCTTCACCCGCAGGTCCTAATTAAAGTTTGTTAGTGAAACGAGCACAACCTGCACCCACCATCTCATCTGAGCTAAGGCTTTAAGAATCTGGTGAGGAATCAAGGCATGTTCTGTCTAGTGGGGCTCTGTCTCATCTAGATCTTCCATAGATCCTGAGTTTTCTGGAACGCAGAACCTTCACAACAAGTTGCTGTGCAAAATGAAGTAGAATGTACTGATTTTTGTGTAAGCCTAAACTTTACTTTTGTAGTTACTAAAAACTGTCAGATTATGTCTTGATGTAAGTTTTGAGCACACAAGATACCTCAAAACTATCTATATTCTCACTATAAAACTAAAAACATCCAACTGCAGATCATTCTCTGCAGGATTCAGCTTCTTTTTGGAACAAAAATCAACATTCCATGGAAATCAAAGGCAATAATTCCCCCAAAATATTCAATGAAAACATTGAGTTAGATAAAAATGTTGTGCACAAAGCAAGTTTTTACAACCAAGTGGAAAACTATTCTGTCCTTTTCAGCTTGAAATTAATTATAAAGTCTGGTTAGAGAACCAGGGCCCACCCTGAGGTAGCTGTGCATGTGTGGGTTGTGTTTATGTGCACTTTCTGGCTCAATTTATTTTTAAAGTGGGTTTGTTCATCTTTATTTCCTGTTGTTAGGAACACATGTGTTCCATGTGAGGTCTGTTTGTTTGCCTTCGTCGTACCTTTTAAGGTTCCACTGCGGTTCTTTGTGTTCGTCTTGGTTCAGAAGCTTCTGTCGCAACGTTTCGTTCGAGAACAGAAACATCTGCCTGTAAGTGTTAGTGTGGCGACTTGCAGGTGAGATGTGGGTTAGATCTGCTGGGAGTTTAGGTTGCACCATTTGTTTTTCATTCCTCTGAAAATATGTAGGTGTAAATATAGGGTACATCTTGAAACTTAATCCAAGACATTTTGTTTAAACGTCCTACAGGATATGGTGATGTAACTCTGGAAAATATGGCCTTTTAGCTCAGATGCTCCCTGAATCGATCAGTTACAGTCACTTATTTGAGACTCAAGTTTAAGTGAAGATTCTAATAAATACTGTCGGGTGAAGCTGTCAATGTGCTCTTGAATTTTCCGCTAATCTCAGCTCTCCTTGTTAAAACTCCTGGAAGTCCTCTTCCTGGAAATGAACAGAAACTGTAAAAATTAGTAAAAATTTTTACAGTTACCAGTTGCTTGTGTAAAGGGGGAACTGATGTTCAGCACGAATATCTGCAAAGTGAATGAAGGCAGTTTTAGGAAGAAAGGATATGACATTAGTAAGTCTCAGCTTACAGATTTTCCTTCCATTATTGCTCTGTGAATGTTTTCCAGTGGAACCCAGCAGCTGCATTTGGGAGCTTTTCCAGCTCACATATGGAGAGAAAAGCTAAAACCCCAAAATTCACACCACCTCAAAGGTAGTGGTGTGACGGAGTCCTTCGCATTTGCTGGTACATCCACCATTAGATGAAGTCATCTGGTACTGGGCAACATCATGTCACTCTACCGGTTTATTTTTCACCATTTCTACTATAATCCTTATTTTTTCTGACTACAAGATAAACATGGATCCTCGTCCAGCATTGGTCATCGCTTGTTTGGATTTTTACAGTTATTTGTACCTTCTGCTAAATCTCATTGAGACATGAGTGTCTCTATTGTTGCTCTGGTTATTTGATCTGACTGTAGGTAATAGGTTCTGGTAAGGACAGTGGAGGTTTGGTATTCTTTGGACTTTGGCCACAGCTACCCAGGAATAGCTGAGAATGGCAAATACTTGAGACCTCCTCTAAAAATGTCTATTACTGCCTGTTGTATTAATTCAAACAGTAAATATACCTTGATATGCATTAGTATACACAGTGGACACACACCATCTTGGTACCACCTCAAAAGCGCTCTGCTTTGCTTCCCCTCTTCGAGGTTCAACCAATTGGTGGCAAAGGAAGTCAATGTTGTCTCAGCTTCCCAAACAGCATTCTCTTTTACATATTTTATATAAGCGCACACACACACACAAAAATCCATGAATAGACAGATTTTATGCAATTAACTTAATAAATCTGAGAATACTGAAAAATGGAAAAAAATCAGTTTTAAAGAAGATATAGAAATATGGGTGAGAGATAGCACTAACATGTAAATGTAAATTGAGGCTAACGTATATGAGTATGTGGGTATGGATATATATATATGTAAACTCAGATAAAATGGAAAATTAATTAACCTGTTTATTTTTCGTTTTGATTTATTAATGAGGGTCCATCTGAAAATATCATATGAGTTTATGGGGCAGGAATTCATAAGTTTCTTACTTCTTCCTACTCCTTTTCAAACATATTAAAACCACTGTGGTGCAAAATAATGTGTCTTGCATTCCTTGTTCCTGTGCATGATTTTATACTACTATCATGTTCAAAATAAATAAAATAAATGCGTCAAGAAAATGTTTGATGTATTGAAACTGGGAGTTACAATTACTTTGTTTGGGGGCTTTCACCCAGCGTGGCTTTCTTACAAGAAGCGTTTCTGGCTTTAAACATGTTTTTGCACACTTCCAACACGCAGCTGTATTTAAGACCTGGTGTTGTTTGGTGGTTGAACATTCATGCTTTCCTTTCGCTGCCTGTATCTGCTGCAGAGGCTGCACTCAATCGATTTGATCAAAAACCCAGAGTTTGTAACAGTGCTGTGTTGAAGTATGTTTTAAAAAGTGATATCAATTTAAAAAGCTATGCTTAATCAGAAATTGTATTTATTAAAGTCGTCAGCTCATGTCTACATCTTGTAGGAGAGCAAAAGTCTGATCAACCTGTACAAAACAAATTCAATATTTGAGGAATTTCTAAGAGTGCCAATAATTGTAGCTGGTTTTGTAAGACTACTTAACTTGGTACTGAATCAATGTACTCAAATTAAAGATTTTTTCTTGTTGCTTTTTAATATGTGATTATACTGTTGTGATAAGACAAACTGATTTAAGGCTTTTTACACGTCTTAACCAGAGGTGCAAAGAAGTGTAAAAAAATCCCCAAAAAGTTAAAAAAGAGGGAAAGGATTCATCTTTAGTTAATTACAGCTGATTGGGAAAATCAGCGACGTAAAATGAAGCTTTAGTCTAAAATATATTGAATAAACAGTTCCTTCCTTCCATTCCTCAGCTGTGGTTTTAATGTGCTTCTGTTGATTCAACCCGGCCTTGACAACTAAAACATTTCAGTCAAGTTTATAAAATAGTTTAAAGAAAACCTGACGAGGCCCTGAGGAGACCAGCCACAGGAGAGCTCTTGTCAAAGATATAAACCAAGCTTACGTTTATTCCAAAGCTTTGAATGAAAAGCCAGCATGTTGTCATTCTGTCTGTCTGACAGTCAAACACAAAGCCCCCCTCACAGCTTCTGTCTGCTATGCACTTCTGCTACATTAATACAATCAAAGTCCACTTTATCACTTTGAATCTGAAGTATTAAGTTGAGACATTTGTTAGCTCAAATGTCTCAACAAATCCTCAGCGTAATTATTACATCTTTACTTTGACTCGGAGACTGCTTCCTGTTTTCCCCTTTCCTCCTGAAGACAAACAAACCTTTAAAGCCTCAGAACAGCTCAGGGTTCCAGTCATAATATTGCCTCACTGAGTTTAGCCCAAGTTGTCAGGAAATTAGAAGAAGAGTCAAGGAAAGGCTTTTCTGCGGTTCTGTTACCCAAGGGTTTCTGAGAACAGGCATAAGGAAGCTTTCAAGATCTCCGTGCCTCCAAAGCCAGGATAGTAATGTGATTTATTCCAGCCTTTTAGATTTGCCTTCACACAAAAATATTAAGCTTTCCTGACAATCAGCACTTAGAGCCAGAGAGAACGGCTTCGGCCATTTGAAGCCGCCGGAAACCAATAAACTCTCCTGCAACAGAGAAAAGAATTTTCTGGTGAAATACCTCACTCTCACTTAAAATTTCCCTTTGACTCCCATTGACAAGTTGTAGAGGAAATATGAGGAAAGACTCGTGGTTCAACCTTTCAGCTAACAACAGTGCTCTCATCATTCTAGTACGTGCTCTTGCATCATTGAATCCTGCATTAGTCATACAGTCGTGCATGACTGACGACTAAAACGGCTCTACAATTTGGTCATCTGACTCTAGAATTTACATTACACGAAGATTTAATATTTCACATTAGATAAAAGTAAGTAAGACGGTATTTAGTGTTCCTGAGTGGTTGCTTACTCAACATGAGTTGTTGCTTACTCATGTTTAATTCACAGACGACGTAAATTGTGAATCTGCGCTGCAGCATCTGGACGTACTCCCAAATTTAAACAAAGAGTCAGAATGAGAGCGTGAGTTTAAGTATCAGTAGCTTATCAGAACAATACCACATCGAATTAGTTCTGTAGCAAAAGCTAAAGGCGGGCCAACAAAATATTAATGTGTTTGACAGATTTTTTGGCTAGGCAGAGTATATACAGGGAGAGAGAGAGATCTATAGATGCTTTCTGTGTTTCTCTCTTCTGTTCTCACTGCAGTGCTGCTGTTTACAGCTGCCTGGGATTAAACATGTTTTGCTTTATTATCTCACAGAGCCACAGTGGAGCTTGGTCACCACTTTTGTGCAAAATTGTCTGTCAATCTAATAAGTGCAGCACACTCTGTTCAGAGCAAATTTCCTAGTAGCCCATCTGAAACTCAATTATGGGCCTTTCGTCTGTTATAATAAATATGCGAGGACCTAATGGGGCGCAAATAAGGCCACGGTCTGAAAAACTGTTGCCATCGCAGAAATCGTTACAAAACTTTTGCCCGTTCCCCGCATTCATTATGCAGGCTCCCTCTCAACTTCCTATTTAGAACATATTCATTTCACCCTCAGAAAAAACTTACCAGGCTGGCTCCACTCATGTAACAAGCTTTCTCATTAGGCTATATTTACTCAAGCTAACAAAGCAAAACTATGAAGGTTATGACGGGAATGTGGCCAGAACACAGTCAGTCAGCTATACATGCAATCTGCTGATGAGAAGGGAACTTTTCCAAGACTAAAATGTTTCAAACTATGCCTTTTTTTAAAACTGTGCAATGAGCAACTCTGCTATCATACTTTGTAAAAAAAATATATCCATGTAGATTTAACTGAAATTATAGGCGATAGAAGGTTTTACAAAAGGAGGAGTGTTCATTTTTGTTCAGCTTCTCTGGCTCAACATTTTGCAGAATTGCTCTCTTCTGTAACAACAACTTCAGGTTTTTAGGCTCATGTCTCCATCAGCCTCACACATCCAGGGACTTGAAGTTATGGCAGTACTTTGCAAAACAACTCAAGCTTTGTCAGTTTGGGTGGATAATGTTTGGCGACAAATTTTGAAGACCTGTTGCAGATTATCTGGATTTCGGTCTGGATTAACAAATGAATATGCTTTGATATAAACAGTAAATGAATTGTGTCTATGGGCGCATTTTTAGGGTTGCTGTCTAGTGGGAATCATTATAAATCAAAATCTGCCTGTGATGTGAACGCTTTCCAACCTTTGGAAATGTACAGAACCCGTTTAAAGAACAGCTGTTTCATGTGTTTTGTTATAAAAACTCATATTTTTAATTCCATCTACCATCTGCGGAACATAATTTATCTAGTGTCGATGACTAATACTGCTGCGTTTACATTCCAACGTGTCGCCTTGACAACATCATACCAGTAATATATTACGCCGTCACTGATGGAGTGTGTTACCACCAGCTTTACTTTGTCCTTGATGGCAGCACTCTTTCCTAAGCTGTAATTTATTTGCTGTTAGCTTGTCACTGTTGTTTATGATCAGACATGCATTTCTCTCATAGCAATAGCTGACCCGTTTAGCATTACCTAAAGAAGAAAGATATTAGCTTGGCAGAGGAATACCCCTGGTGCAGGACGAAATGACTCTGTGTTGTTGCTAAATAAAGGGAAAGAAGGGAACTGGTGTAAGAGAGGAGTGAAGATGGAGACATGGTCACAACCATACACCAATAGAAAGACTGAAAAGGTTGTCTGTATTCCTAACAGACTTTACTTATTAGCCAAATCTGGGTGCACCAACGATTTTCCTTGCTGCTGATTGGCTGAACCCCTAAGTCTATACATGTTACCTTCTGTAGTAGAGCCAAGGCAGTTTCCGCTGTGCATATTAATGCATGTTAAGGTGTATTTGTTGTTTGAGATATTGAAATAGTTAGTAGTCAATTATAAGCGTTTTTAGAAGGGATGTGATGTATTTGCAGATTTCTTTTGATGGTTGTGGATCCAAATTTTCACAAATACCAGGTTCCACTGTGCTTGAACATCCCTGTTTAGGCATGAAAAATGTTGTTAAAATAAAATTGTCTAGTTTATTTATGTTTCACCGAATCAGAGTGTCATCCTTTACTATGGGTGCTTCATATTTTCTGATTCAGATCTAAATGCTTTCAAATGAAATTAAAATTATGTATATTGGTAAAATCCCATCAGATTAAAGGAAGTTGTTTTGCAGCATTCCATTCGTCTGACCAAGCATTTGGCAGCAGTGGAGAGGAACCACATCCTTTTTACTGGAGTGAACCTCCAGCGTGTCACCTGGCCAAAACTGCTGTACAATAATGGGAAATATTTATAGTGATCATAGTTGTTGCTGCAACCTGTGGTGCAAACAGTGGTTAGGTTTGCTATTTCCTAGCAAACCTTTTGTTTATGATCAGTTTTTCAGCTGGGTTTGAAAAACTTCTTTTTTTTTCTTTTTTCCTTCAGTATATGAACAGAGGTGAGTAGAGAAATTGTCCTCAAGAAGGAGGAGCAGTAGCTCAGGATATTTTTACTCAAGTAAAAATAAAATGTTATTCAAGTCAGAATAAAACAGTATTTGAAACTGAGGGATACTGGTAGCATTAAGATACCTCATATTAATACTGAAGTGCATGGAGATAGAGTAGGTTACTTGATTTCCAAACAAGAGTTCTTTAAAGAACAATTTTAAGTTTTGCTGTGGTCGAAAAGCCAAGAAAAAAAAATAAAAGTCAGTTTTAAAACTTTGGAAGTGGACTGATAGTGTACTGTACAGAAGAATCTAACATTTTGCACAAAATGTTGTTTTTTATCCATGTTTCCATCAGTAGATCAATAGGCTCTGAAGTTTAGTTGCTGTGTTGCTAAATAACTTGTTTCAATTCTTCTTGCTTTGGGCAGGAAAGGCTGTGATGGACACACATCTGTCCATCTGGGGACAAACACAAAATAAATGCTTGACTGAACAGACCTAGTTCTTTTCTCCATAGAAACATTTCTGAGGAAAAAAAAACAAACTAATAAGTTGCTTATAGTGCTTTTTGGTGAATGCTTTTGTGGTAAGCTAACGCATTTTTACTCCCAATGTGGAGTAGTTTTGAAGTTTCTTTTTCTCAAAAACTTTTGCTGTGTTTGTTCGCTTTTCATTTTCTGTCTTACTCTGATTCCTTATTCAAAATGCAACACACTTATGAAAGGAAGAGCTGCCTCTATTTGTTCACAAAGCAACAACTGAATGACATATCAGAATATATTTGTGGATTTTTTTTGTTGAGTTATTCTGGTCCCTCATGTCCTGTTTCTTCCTGCTAACACTTGCAGGATGTGGATACTTGTCTCCAGTTGTCTTTGGGCCTGCTAGTGACCTTTCCGGAGTGTACCTTGGAAAGGTCATAGTCCTTAGGGTAACACAGACACACAGGACAGGTCATATTTTTGTTCCGTCACAGGAAGTTGGAGTACCTGGAAAGATCCCACGTATGAACAGCGAGAGGATGTAAACTCCATGCAGATAGAGTCCAACATGAACAAGACTCAGACATGAGCAAGTTGGATGGACGGAAAAATAGACTGAAGGTCTGATTGTAGGACCCGCTTATGTCTGATATTAGTCAGAATGAAGGGCCTGGTTTTTGATGCTTACTTTGGGTTTCAATGTAACTTTGCCATCACAGAAGGTTTTAGAAAGATAATTTCAGAGGATGATGGACTGACTCTTACAGCAATAAAGACCAAAAACAAGCATTTTGTTCTGAAAACGGAGCGCTGAGGACTGAAAGAGCCGTCTGTAGCTAGCAGTGATTTCCTGCCTCTGTTGCGTAACACCACACAGAGGAATTGATTAGTTAACATTTAAGTCTCACCACAACACGACATTTAGGAATTGCTGATTTCCCGTTATTACACAACATCTATTAAACTGGAAACAAAACGTTCCTTCCTCTGAGTGAGGAATTTTAATGAATGGAGCAATTCAATACAACATATATTAAAAGTGTTCCCCTGGGTTTGGGTCTCTGGGCTGCGATCATCAATTAGTATGCATGCCTTAGGCCAAACCAGGAGCACAGTGATCACAGATTATTATTCTGTCTGGTAATGAGTTTATTTTCACAAAGTGTTCATCCTTCTCCCTGCCCTTGGGTCTTTGGCTTATACTTGAACCTCATCTCATTCTGATACATGAAGTATTTTGCTGTAACATTTAGCTGGCATATCCATTCATCACTGTAACTGAGTAAGATGGCCTGGGAAGAGCCTGGGAGGAAGTGATAAACTTGGCCTGTAGTTTGACAGAATCCAAGGGTGAATAACGTGCCCTCTGCTCGACAGGAAGCTGCTCCCTTTTTTTTTTTTTTCTTTTTCAGTTAAATTTTTATGGAGGGGAGCCCCTGAAGAGAGCGAACAGCAGAGATGGACTGTAAATTCACCCTGGTGATGCTTGTGTTAGCATAGGGAATGTAGAGTTGTCATCCATGTCACACCCACCCTCCAAACCCAGGCAGACTCCCTGAGAAGGCACAATAATAAGATGAAAACTTTTTACAACTTCAGCTCCTATATTCCGCTTTAAGGTTTAAGTGAGGCTGGGTTTTTTTTTTCTCCCTTTCCCTTTATAAATATATAATGAGTGTTTTGACTTTTACATTACCTGTGAGAAGTCAGATGGATCTCTGTAATTAAAAGGTCAGAAAGAGTAAAGGCAGACTGCACGGAGTAAGAAACTGGGCTGAAAAATGTTATTTCTTAATTATGTGTAGTTCTGGGGGTTAGGTGAAGTGTAGCATAAGAGTGATTACACAATGTTAAAATCAACACAAATCATTGGCGCAGGGTTCATTATTTTTTTTATCTGTGCTTGGGCTTTCAGCCGAGAACGCAGCAAAGTGAAAATATTATGGATGAAGCACAGAACTCAAACATGATGTGAAGAAAAAATTATACTAAAATCTGCAGCTCCAGTCTGAGAGCAGAAAAGAAAGATTTTTTTTACATCATTTTATTTGATACCTAGCATGAAATGAGGGAAATGTCTGAGAACGGTAGCTTAGAGACCAAACAAACCAGCATCCTAACCAACACCTTTAAGTCTTTAGAACGGTAAAGACACATTCATGAAAACAAAAAAATAAAAAGTAAGCAAACATTTTTGTTGTACTCAGACATATGTAGTTTTTGCTCCAGTTCTGACCAACAGTGTTACTTTAGTGCATAATATTACTCTTATTTCACCTAGAAACTCTTCACAATGATACTTTTTATCAATACTTCATGTAGTGGTTGTGTAAAACATAGTAAAAGTGAATGGAAACAGCTGAAAGTCTCAGTTATTTTAACACATAAGTCCATGGTTTATTTAAGAGGCAGTAACCGAATAACAGTAATATGGTAGTTGTAATATTATTCTATAGATACTAATAGTCTGTTTGATGATCCTTTGATGTCATTTGACCCCAATATGTCATTTTAAGCTGCACAGCTGGTGGCTGGAAGGGAAGTTGAAATACTGAAACACAGTCAGTTGTTTATTTGGCTCAGACAAGAAATGTATATATGCAGCTTCAATGGCTTTGGTTCAATAACGTGATTGACGGATATCAGCTAGTGTTTTCTGTTAAAAAAAAAAAAAACACGGCAAAATAATGTATTTCTTTTCTATTTTGTGGCTCTAAAATATGGTAAAATATGCTGTGGAAGCTTTAGTATTCCAGTCATTCTGTTTTGACAAGGACATCATTACTCCGACAACCCTTGTCTCAAACAAACTCCCGTTGGATGTAAATCATAAGAAAAGCATTAAAATTAGTTAGATCATCCATGATTCGCATGTGAATCACATCACGGGGAATTGCTGCTTCAGAAAGCTCTAATGGTGTCTGAGAGGATTTTGATTTGTTCTGGTTGTTCAGGGGAAGCAAAAAGAAAGCTGAGATAATCTCTGGAAAGCATCTGAAAAAACAACCGCATTTTTGCATTTAGGTCCCATGCATCTGTATCATAAATCAGTATATATTAGGATTTTGTAGTTGTGATCCATTGCTGACTCTCTGCGTTAAATTGAGCCTGGGTTATTTTATCTGCTTACTTTGGTTCTCTCCTCCAAAATGGTTTATTTTATCTTTGTGAAACTTCTGCACAACATTCCTGATAAAGTTTCATATCCTCAGTGAACCCTCGCAGAAATGCTGTGATGCATTTATGCTTTAAATAAAACATGATAAGCAGCCAGTTTACACTGTGATGTTTTTACTTTTCGTGGCTGACAAAGTTTTAGAAACATTCCTGTGTTTTTTTGCTCCAAGAGAAATTCCTCTTCTAGTAAGCAGGAGGATCTCCCTGGGTGGTTTTGTGACCCATTACGCCAACCCTGAAATCCCCTGAAAGAGAGAAAATGAAGACGGAACAGGCCTGAGCAGAAAAAAGGAAGCCTTATTAGTGGATTCATAAGTGGTATGTGGAGAGCTCGGCTGGCTGTGCTGCTGTCACTGCAGCTTGAACCGGGAGCCGTTTCCAAAGCATCCAGTGTTTCTTCCAGCAGGCTGCAGCCTTCGTCAGGAAGCCACCTATGACTACCCAGAGTCGTATGAGCTACATGTCAAAACAAGCCGTCCGCTCCAGTGTCATAAAGCTTCTCTTTCTGAAATATGTAACAGGGTCAGAGCGGATGTGGCACACTGCTGCAGTGCAGCTGTTTGCTGCTTCTGTCAGCCTTCATAAATCCATGCAGCGCAATAAAGCCTGCTCTGTGACTCCACAGAAACACTGTCTGCAGCCTGTAAATCAGACACTAATTATTGGTTTTAGAACATGTAGGTCACATACTTTGTGTTTAATTCGTTTTGCAGGTAGACATTATAAGTTTATGGTATCGACATATTATGAAAATCTTCTCTTTCTGCGGTAGAAAGTCTTTTAATGAGGTGCCAGAGAAGCTGCGTAAATGACTGGAGTTTTCTCTGGTTGTGTGAATCAAACTTGGCCAGCGTTGTTCAATGCTGACCCCTCCTCCACCTGTTTCTGCAGAGTGCTGGTGGTCTAGCTGAATGAAAGCTGCTGGACGTCTCCACTTGGTCACAATTAGGACAAATGTTGCAGTTTGGAAATAGTTTTGGTCACCAAAAACATCCAGTCATACTGTGAAAACTGAAGGAGTGTCATCTGTAACTCCTATTACAGTAAAATGTTTTGCAAATAAAATATCTGAAAAATGTGGCCTGCATTTATGTTCAACCCACTGAGACAATAATAAAACAGATTTTTTGAATTGCTTTTTGCACATCTAGAAACTGATTTTTGTTTGTTCTTAGTTAGACCAGATGGAGAGCCTCTGTTAGTGTGTTACCACAGAATGAACTCTCATTTTAGAACAGGATCAGAGATGAGAGCCTGACACCCGCTTTCATCCGTTTTGGGAAGTTAGCATGCAACAACAACAACGCTGAAAAAGAGCGTAGTAGCAAGATGGCAGACGCCCTGACCTCTGCAGCTTGTTTGTTTGTCTTCAGTTTGACGAGCCCATGGGCTGACGCCACAGGTGACGTCACAGTTCATGCTGAGGAATCCGGTATTGTACGGTGGCCCACTGGAGCCAGATTAGGTGTTCAGAAACACCATCAACTTACGTTTGTAATTTATTATTCCAAACGGGGCAATTTCCCAACAAAATGAAAATAGCAGAGATCATACCAATGTATAAAACGGAAAATAATCACCTCTTCAAAAATTACAGGCCTGACTCTCATCTCCCTCACTTCTCTAAAATTCTAGAAAAACCTTTTAATAAGAGACTAGAAAAATTCATAGTCAAACATACACTGCTCAACAGTAGTCAATACATATTCTGCTATGGTCACTGCTATTTCTCCATCATCCTGTTTGTTCTCTGATGTTCTCTAACAAACCGTAGGGGCCACAAACTGAGATGAAATCACCCTGAAGTTGATTCAACCTCTGATCTGCTCCCTGATTGGGCAACTTCTGAAGACATTTGGTTGCACTGGATTATATTTAGGAGTATCAGAATAAAGGGGCTAAATACATCTGCATGTCACAATTAATGGTCTATTTGGTTACTTTAGAATTAATATAAATATTTTCTATAGATTTTTTTGTAGTGCTAGTGTAAAAATGTGTTTACACTGCTGGGAGGCCCTTATATCTCTCAGCCTCAATCGGCCCATTCTTAGTTACACACCATGCTGCATATTTCTGGAACACATCATGTGACCATCATCTAATTACATTGTCTTGCTTTTTAAAAGTTAAAACGAATAATTCACTATTAGTTTCTGTCTTTGCGTTATTAAAAATAATAATTAAATATTCCTTTAAGGATTTAATCTTTTCACATTTCAATCAGTAAAAAGAGTAAACAATGAACCTGGTTGGAATCTTTTCCGTGGGAATAATCCAGTGGATCTGTAAAGGAGGAAATCAATCTCAGCAGAAGGAGACGATGCTGCGTTTGTTTCATCCTGGGTGTAAAGTTTGGCATTTCTAATTGATTCGTTGTGGCTTCTTTGCTATTTGTTGCGTTAAAGATCCACGAATACTGAGAGTTAGGAGAAGTCCAGACTTTGCACTCGCCCTGTTTCTTTGTTTCTACTCTTTAGGTCTGTTCAGAATCGTATCTCTCGGTGCTTTGACTTTACTCTCATATCACTGACTGAGTTCACCGAACACACCAGAAACACCAGCGTCGGTTCAAGACTCGCTGCTATTGTGATGCAGAAAGCAGCTCATAGCAGATCATGCTGAGGAAGTGAAACTAGATTCACGTTTTAGATCAAACTGAAAATTTGAAATAATCAACACAACATTAAATATTATTGGTTTTCTATTTGTTAATTATTTCTAATTTCTTTTATGCAAGTCTTGGCCATGGCTTGGAGTGTTTAAGTGCATACAGTAATATACCAGATTATCTAGTATTAAAAGCTATGACCTTTATTATACTGTTAAAGCCATGTTACTGAAGATTATTGGTATGTTTTGCTGGTAGCTGGTAATATTCATGTGTTTGCATGTGCTTTTTTGTTTTGTCAAATTTTGGGATTGAGTTACAGCGTGCTAATATAAAATATCAAGCAAACAGGACAAACACAGCAGGTTTTTTGATCTAATACAAACTTATTTCATTACAGCTTTTAATCTTATTTGGCTCATTAAATACATAGAAAGGTAAACCCAGGTATTTATCAGTATAATAAAACCGTTTTTTCCCCTCCATTATTCTAATTTAATCCAGTTAAAATTGTTTTAGTTCAGTTAAGATTACAACAATTAGATCCGTTTGCTGCACAGAATTAGTTTTTTCTTTTAATTTTCTTTCAAAGTCAGAAGTTTACATATATTTTCTTGTTTGACTTGGATCAAACTTACTTTTTACTTAGTTTTCTTTCACATTTTCTCACTATAGTTTGGACTCCTCCTAAAGGAACAAGTGGAACTCATACACAACTTTTCAGCTCTGCAAAAGTTTCTACTGGGCTGAGATTAAAACTGATGGATGGCTGTACGCTTAGAGTCATCATCTATAAAGAAGACTGTAGAGCTTTAACTGTCTGCCTGATATTTATAGATGTCCCTTTTAATATTTCCAAAAGTTTCATTTCTTTATGACATCTTTTCTGTGTCCCATAACATAATACTGCCTCCTCTGTACTTCAGAATTGGGATGGGGTTTCCAGGCTGGTGAGTTTCCCACTTTTCCTCAAAATGTAACAATCGGTCGTTATGGGCTAACAGTTCCTCTTTAGTTTGATCAAACCGCAAGACACACGTCTCCAGAAATCAGTCTGTCCCTGTGTGCATTTACAAACGTCTAAATCAGCTGTCATGCTGTTTTAGGATCATGGCCCCTCCCTCGCTGAGTGGCCTTTCAGTCCATATTGGGACTGAATCAGTTTACACAGTGAGAAATAAAATGTTTATCTAAATAGGTCATTTTGATTGTATCATAACATGGATGAGAGAAATTATTTGTTATTGTTGATGATCAGATGCAGAAAATGTTAGCTATTTCAAATCCTCAAAGAGTGAACAGAGCTGGGTTGTAAAATCACACAGTAACTGACAGTGATGTTGATGTTGTTTTTTAAATTATGAGCTCAAAGCACAGTGGAGCCACCTGACAGCATGAGTGAATTGATTCACAAGATAATCAGACATGGTGTACAGGAAATGGCTCCTGCCATTCATCACTCGGCTAAAAACAGACTCTTCCTGCTTGACATCATGTCATTTATCATAAGCATGCGCAGCATGACTGATGCAAGACAACATAATGACTTTATCAATAACTAATCATCTGAGACCGGTACATCAAAATCACTGTTTGCTTCATTTTCAGCAACAGGAATCTTTTTGTTGCAGCTCGTCAAAAACGTGACCTTTATCTGCCGATCAGGGGCAGGTCTTCAAACCGAAGCACACGTCACCCACAGAGGCTAATATCTGCCGACAGAATCAACGTTTTAAAAATAGGAATCTGTCATTTCTGCACATTTCCTGACAGGAGCAGCCACATTAGATGGGGATCTAATTGCAATGACAGTTCACTGGTGGAGAAAGTGCTTGTTTGCTGCACAGAACGTAGTCAAAGGAATACTCCAGCAGGACGTCCTCATTGTCATACAAATGAGTTTTTCAATCGAAGAGATGCGATCATGGAGCCTGAAGCCATTTGTCATCCTCTTATTTGCACTCTCTGGCTTTTTCCTCAGACAGAGCTATCTGTTAAATTGCAAAGGAAGTGGTCATGCAGCAGAAACAGAAGGTGATGACTGCAGCTTCTTCTGTGTGATGAGATTTCAGCAGATAAAAGAAACGCAGTGTGCTGATAATGCAACAGCAGCTCACAGACTACCTGCAGCGGTCACACCGTCTGCTGCACGGCATCCTGGAGCCAGGTCCTTCTTTATTTGTCACTGTACATGTGTGTAATGGCGGTTAGTCTAGTTCAGTCTGTTGATCTGTCATTCTTGCAAATCTTATTTTAAGCTGAAGCAACTGCAGTAGCAAAAAGTAAAAAATAAACCTTCCCAAGACTTCCCAAAATGAAAAGAATTTATATCCTGTGTTGCCCTCACAGTGAATGCAGAACTGAAAATGTTTTCAACTGATTTCGTTTATTAAGCAAGAATGTACTAACTGGACCGTGGCTGTACGTGAAAAACTACTTTACCTCAATTGAGAAATAACGTTAATTCATTTCTATTTTGGAAAAATGTGTTGCCAAAACCTGCCCTGGTTATAATAAAGTTGGTCGTTTGTAGAGAATTCACAGATAAGAACTGAGCTGGTATTTTTGAGCATTTTAAGCAGCATTTGTGTTTGATAAAATGATTGTAGAGTTGCACAGCGTAGCGGAAATAGATCTGTTGAACGAAGGTCTATGTTAAATAAAGTCAAACGTTTTAAAATCCAGCTCACCAGGTTTAATTCTGGTCATTTATATGTTGACATCCCACAACAAATATCTTCCTCCAGCACTGTACAATGCGAGACAACACAAAAGTAATACAGATTCCAATTCAGACTATATTAAGTTTATTTTTATTTATTGGGTCAGGAGGCCTTTCCATGGAGAATAATAATTTAGACTGCAGTGGACTCCGGTATTTGTGGTATTTAGGGAACAAACTTCCTGCTGAAATCTGTGAACAAATAGCAGAGCAAAAATGAAAATCTCTGAGCCAGTGGTACTTTCTATGAGAAAAAAAAATAATCGAGGTTGCCATTAAATCTGTGACTCTTCTCTATTTTATTAGTTTATTTCTGCAAAAAAGGATCACCAAAGATAATAAAACAGAATCAAAACGTATTCCCCATACGCTACCACGTACATGATATACTTTTTTTGTTTTTTTACCAATGCCTTGTCCCTTTACAGATACCAAAAAATGTTTACTTTGAGGTTAAAAATGTCGTTTTTGTTTTGCAAAACAAATTCTCAACCAGTGTGAAAACATTGAAGCAGAAGGAGAGTTTGAGCTTTATCGATAAGACGACAGCCCAGTCAGCACACACACTCTGAGGTCTGATTCTTCACCAGCTCCCGTCTCACCACCATCCATCATCCACGTTTGTGTTGGAGTTGGAGAACGACTGGCTGTGAAGCAACTGTCTCTTTTAGGGTTGGGATTCTCTTCCTTCCTATCGCCTTCGTTCCTCTGATTGATCCCTTTTCTTGTCACGTCTCCAACCCTGCTTATCCCTCGCTCACACAAACACCCCTCTGCTTCATATCCGTCCGTCCTTCCCTCCGCACTACTGGCAAATTCTGCCTTACAACGACCTATTGAGAAAAACATTATCTAAAGCTATTTCTGTCAGAGAGAAAGACATAAAGTGAACCCCAGCTGCCTGTTGGAGTATTACCAATCTGAAAAACATGAAATGAAACAACAAACCTGTCATTAGTATATGGATCTGCCACAGTTCACCTGCTTTGTGTGAATTCATTAACTCACTGAGCGTCTACTGCAACACAAAGTATGCTAATCTCCTCCTATTTATTCAGTTCTTATGTAAAAAGTTTAAACTAGCCTCATAAGAGGAATTGATTTCTGGGATGGCTGATGTACCCTACTTGCATCATTCAGTCTAGCACTGCACTTGAAGTCTTTCTACATTATGTATTTTTCCTTAATTTTAACTTGTGCAGCCATCCATCCATCCATTTTCTGTACATTCTTGTCCCTAATGGGGTCAGGAGGGCTCCTCCAGCTAACGTTCCGGGCGAGAGGTGGGGTACACCCTGGATAGGTTGCCAGTGTGTCTCAGGGCAACTTGTGCAGCTAACTTTTAAAAATGCATTTCATGTCTTGTTGCTTAGTCAAGATGAGTAACTTGTCCTTGATTACACCACTAAACAAAAGTTAAGAGTTTGTGTTGTAATCATTTTAGAGAAGAATACTTATGTGAAGAAAAATTCACTAATAGAGTAAATGTTCTTGTTTTACAAATGATTGTTATTCACCAGCTGTTAAGGCACTATTAGGTGTTTGATACTCAAAGGCCAAGCCACTGGTGTGGTCCTTGAGCATGCCGGAAAATGTGAACGTCTCAATCAGTTTGAAGAATGTCAAGCATAGGACAGGTATGTGCTTGTGCATATTATCTGGTCTCTAATCTGGCTCCGCAAATCCTGCTTGAAAGAACAACGGCAAAGATTCAACACTCAAAAGTTGTTAAAACGGGAAACTCTTCTTCTTCTCCTGTTTGTCTTTCTAAGTTCGTTTGATTTTTATGACATTTCAATTCAGTTAGAAAAATACTTCATTTATCCCAAAGGAGATGCCTTAACTCATGTCAAAGAGTCGTGGATGGTGAAGCTTTGGATAGGAAGCATCTCCTGTCCCAGTCAGTCTTTCAACAATTTTAAAGAAGCCTCTGACTGAAGACACTGTTGCTGTATGGCAGTTTGATGACTGTTATAGATAACTGTGCTGACATGCTAACAGCTTAATATCCAGGCAGCAGAGAAGATATTTCGCAGGACCATATCCATCAGTTGAAGGGAAGATAAAGGTCTAGCACCAGGAATCAAACCTGGACCAGCAGCATTGTGGACTGAAGCCTCTGTATGTGGTGCACTTACTCTACCATTGAGTTATCTGTTTCCCGAGCCTGCTGATATTTGAGCTTTTGAGATGCTAATCAGCTGCTCCTGGTTGTTTAACCCTCTGATGTGTGAGTCACTCACACATCAGAGTCTTCCGCGAGTGGGTCTTTTTTGACCCGGGTTACAATCAATGTGTTTTTATGCTACTTATTTCACACAAGAATTATTTCATGTTTGAAATACACTGCCTGGCCAAAAAAAAAGTCGCCACCAAAAAATGGTCACACTCTCTAATATTTTGTTGGGCCGCCTTTAGCTTTGATTACAGCCCGCATT
>CAEGAE010002660.1:0-11244 GCA_903067095.1 Girardinus metallicus
ATATATATATATATGTTCTTGAAATACTCTTAAGAATAAATAGTTAGACAACTGTTAAAGTATTGTGTTACGTGGATAGCAGTCTTGCTGCATCTTCAATATAAGGCAGCCTATTTTTTTTTTTTTATATAATTATGACAGAAGCTGGGAGGAAATACAGCAAGTATAGCAACATGAAGACAAACCATTGGTTATTAACTAGAGCAAACCTCAAGAGCAAACCATAAGTTCCCTTATGGTGTTTCATTTAGATAATACACACTCAGCTTTTTGTGCATCTGCTCAGTAGAAGCCTTCCAACACCATAAAGAAGCTATAACAAGTGCCCAGTGAGCATTTTTCTTTTTCTGGCTAAAACATTGACTGATTTCAGTTCTTCAATATCAGCAGTGAAACGCATATAAATATACAGATTCATAACACATAGGTATAATTTTAAAACATTTATTTCTGCTTAGTTTATGATGGCTTACAGCAAACTTTACATTATTGGAAAATCACTAATCCCAATAAAAAGCTTTTCTAAAATAATAAAATGGCATGGTCATGGCCTACACAATCATGTGGAAAGACTGCTGACGGGACAGTTGTCCTCACACCATCCACAAGGAGAGTAAAGCCACAAATGATCATCAATATAGAAACCGGTGACATTCAAAAATACTTTTGCATTGTCTCTGTAGGAATATTGGTCTGGAAAAAGTGCACAAGCAGCATGGATGACTGTGGCCACGAGAGGACTGTAAATCAAAGCCCATTTTAAAGTTTGGTGTAGGTTCTTAAGACGTGGACTACAGCTGGAGACACATGGCTTACAACTGTCAGACTCCAGCTATTAATCCACTTCTGAACCAGAGACAATACCAGAGGTGTCTTACCTGGGCTAAGGAGAGAAAGGGCTGGATTGTTACTCAAGGCGTCCAAAGAAGTAATTTTTTTTTTATCTGAAAGTAGCTTTTTATTTTTATTTTGAAATCAAGATCCCAGAGTCAGGAGAAAGACAGGAGAGGTGTTACGTGCAAGTTGAGATCCAGTGTGAAGTTCCCACAGTCTGTAATTATTCAGCTGTGTTTTATGAAGTTTAATGGCCCGTCCACTCTGGAACGCTTTTTTTTACTGTAAAGTTTTTAACCATTTGTGCTCCGTGTTCACACGGTAACAATGCTTTCTTTTGTAATGGTTCTAGAGAGAAAATGTTCCCTACATGTATTCATTTGAACAGCGAAAATGCCTCCTTTGTTAAAACCATTTTTAAAGCTAACCTCAAGTGGAAGCCTCATGCGCACATCACGTATTCCACATTTGCCCCACCGACTGGTCTGGGTGAGTAAAAACAGCATTTTGGGTAGAATACTGTCTGGGTTTCCAGACCTCTTTAGCAGACTGGTTGGTTCTCAGTGGTTCTCTATTAGACAAAACCAATACCACACTCAGTTTTAGTCTTCTGTTAAAGTTCCATTTATATTTTCAAACAGCAACATAACGATTCATGTGTAAGGAATAAAAAAGATGTTTCAATGTTTTCAATGCTTTGCGTTGAATCGGTTTCTGTGTCATTCACAGGGAGAAAGTATTTCCTGTCTTACCCGAGCGCCGAGGATCTCGCAGCAGGACTCTTCAATTGCAAGCGATGGGTCACAATACAGCATCACCTGCTGAACATCCATCTGGAGAAGAGAGCATGAAAACCAAGAGAGAGGAGGAAATTACTAATACAGTGCTTTGCATGCAGGGCTATGCGTCCGCGGCTGTATTTCTGCTATAAGTTAAAGCGAGGCAGTAAACATGGCTAAAGGCCAATTAATTTTTCCATTCAAACAAATCATTTGGAAAGCTGTTTGTTGAGAGCTTCACCTGCATGTGTGTGTATGAGCCATCCTTTCTGCACTTACAAAGCATCTGTTTTGCATTCTAACGAAGGAGCCAAACTGCTTTTCATTAACATTCCTATCTTAATCTTGATTTATTCTATAGTCTTGCTGTAATAATCAAATTCACATAAGACTGCCACACATTAAAAAATGCACATATCTCGCATAATCACATCAATAACTCTATTTAATATAAACGTGCATTGTGTGCTTTAGTAATGTGCGGCAAAGGATTTTATTGTTGTGCAGCGTACAAATGAGTTATTCCATGTTCCTGTAAACTCATCAGGAGAAACACTTTTTTATGTCTTTGCTTCTCACATAAACATCTGATAAAGGTAGCTATCTATTTAAAGAATAACATTGGTTAATACACTGAGCACCTGGCAGTCACCGTATATCAAATTTAACATAGAGCCTTAAGAATTCAACCGATCTCTCGCTGTTTTTTAAAGCGTGGAAGAATGTTGTGCATGGTGGAAGTAAAGTAACTTTTCAAGCATATCCAGGGTTGTGATGTGGTAAATCAACACAAAGTTATTCTTAGCTGTGAAGTTAAAGTAAAACATAGACATGAAAATTAGGATTGCCATTTTTAGTCAAAAACCTTCAATTGAAATTCACCTCGCATATTAGTTTCCCAACATTTGTAACTTTTTTTAAGACTTAAAGTCTCCACAAACTAAAATAGGAATTTTGAAAGTTTCTCCGTGGACTCTGTAATTGGAAAATAACATTACTTTATTTTTAGGGTTGGTTGGTTATTAGAGAAAAAAAATAGTAGATCTTAGCCCACAACGAAATGTATTATTAGCACTAAAAGGTAAAGGCTTATAATGCATTCTCTGCAGCCAACCATGAAATTACCATTCAGGTCTTATTGCAGGAGGTTTCGGAGAAGTTATTCTCACCTGCACCGGTCCGGCGTCTGATGCCCGAACACCCAGCAGTGTGTGGCCGTCGGTCTGCAGGGCGCCTCGGGGCTCGAGGAGCTTTGTCTCGATGGAGTTGCAGTCAACATGAAGGGAGGCGGCGTCGCGTTGCACGCTGAGGGCCAGCTTGTGCCACTGGAGATCCGTCAGGGCTTCGACGCCTTCGCCATTAAAGACGGAGCTCACCAGGTCGGCCTCGGGGTCGGCACCTCTGGTTCGCAGGGTCAGAGTGCCGTCGGGAGCGCTGAAGTCCACCGAGAGCTTCGGTTAGGAAGGAAGGGAGTCGGAAGGGTAAGAAGTTAAACGCTACATAAAAATGCATCGTATTTCGAGTTAAACAAAGAATAATTTGCACACGTAAATAGAAGCAAGCAGCGCTGCAGAACGACACATCAAAGACGAGGTAGTAAAGGAAGGCATTAATTACGCACACAAGAAGTTCAGCCAATCAATCACAACTAATGAGGCAACTTAGCCTCCATCCATCATATACACTAAGCATTTAAATCTGGCCTCAGACTCGTAGCGATTATCGAGACTCAGAGGGACTCCAGTGCTTCATCATGGAACACATATGAATAATAATGAAGGTGAATGAAAGACGAGAGCTGGAGATGATTGAGGTAGGACGGACAAAGAAAAAGAGAGAGATGGAGAGAGAGAGAGAAAGGGTTGCCCAATGACAAATAAGGCAAGACAAAAGGCAAATGGGATGAAAGGGTGGAGAGAATTGAAAAGATGTCGCGTGAGGAAAAAAAAATATCGAAAGGGAAAGTGGATGACTATGTAAAAAGTGATGAGAGGGTCACAAAAAAGAAAGAGCGGAAGAAAAGTTAGATGATTAAAAGGTGAATGATCGATGGATAGGATATAAATGAGAGAGGGGATTTGTGGCGACAGGAGAAAAGAGGGGTGTTGCGGGACAACGAGAGCGTGTGAAGCAAGCAGCACCTGTGGATATCCCCGCTGATCCGATATCTGAAAGAGGTAGATGGTGTCCCTCAGTGCAGACTTTTTCAAAGCCAGGGTGAAGATCAACGTGAACTCGTCAGGTAAGCCGTGAGGGAACACTTGACTGGAACACGAAAGTTAGGAAATGTCAGATACGTGTTGATTGCCATCTAACTGAAATCATTCAGTAAAACAAAATACACACATCAGTACCTACCTTTATTTCCCAACAAAATATTTCATTTCAGTATTAGCTGGGAATATTTTTAAAACATAAATAAGTAAAAACTTTACATTAAAACATGAAAATACATGAAATATTCAATTTAAAACATTTTTATATTTAATTTTGATTAATAATATTAAATTCTGAAAACAAAATTGAAGTTTTTTTTTTTTTTTTTTGATAAGTTTGGCCACTCTAAAATAAAGGAAGTATGAAATATGTTCACTGAATCAGACTGGGACTTTGGTAAGCCGATTTTTTAATAACTCGCATCGTTACCCAGGGATAACGATTGTGCTCATCAGCACATCTGTCATCTTTTTTCAGATACTATGAATGTAAAGAACTCTTCTCAAAAGTCCAGATAATTTATATTTGTATTCTTCAAAATAATGATAATCGATGACAATTTTGTCTTTCCATTTACCCTTCAGACAGTATTTAGCTTGATCTCAGGTAGTCACTCTAGACAAAAGACAATTTGAAGTAAAATTTCTAAGCAGCCTACTGAACAAATCAATAAAATAATTTATAAATTTATGAAAAACTTGAGTTTTTCAGTAGCTCTGCAGTTCAACACTATGCAGCTTTTTGTCTTCCCAAATTGAAACAAGATTTTTGAAATATATATATATATATACACTGTTTTCCAGACACTCTGTCGGCCTGGTTCTGAATTATATCCGTAAAGCACAATGCAAAGCCGGTGTGTGTGACCCTTTGGCATTAATTTTCATAGCAGAAAGAGTCCGGCAAGCTTCATCCTTCGGTTTCAGTCAAGGGCATCTAAGATCACAAATTCAAAACACACACACACAAAAATGCAATCCATACAGGTGTGTGGATATATTGAGAGATGAGGGTTTCACGATGGAGCCCAGTGAAATGTCTCCTCACTGAGACGGTAAAAACTTTGAAATATTCTCCCTTGCTCTATTTCACTCCAACTCTTTCCCTTTGCACGCACACAGAATTGTTGATGCTGGCAGCTGGTCTCCCACTTCTAGAAGTTGGGTGACGTTGATTTATGAGCGAGGTAGAGTCCTAGGGAAAACAGGCAAGTACGAGACGTCAAAACAAAGAGGAGATGAGTGGGGGGGGGGAAAGGTGAGAAGGAGAAAACACTGAACAAAAAAGAGAAGAAAGAAGACAAAGAAGAACAGAGAGGTACAAAAAAAAATGTAAAAAAGAAAATACAGCAAGGGACCAAATAAATGCATAGGAGTTTTGGATTTTCATAATTAAAGAATGTGGGTGGGAAAGCTGATGAAGAAAAGTTGGAAAAAATGTGACAGAACGCGCCACAGACAGACAGAGAGGAGAAAGAAAAAGTCATGCTCAGAACAGAGTTGTTTTGCTGCCGATTAGAGATATGAGCTGCAGGGCACAAAAAACACTCAGAAAAACTATCGACTTTTTCTTTTAGTTGGAAGTGCTGAAATATGGCCTATTATATTCAGGGTCATTAAAAATATAAATAAATAAATAAAAAATAAAATCCCAGAAATCCAGAAATAGATAGATATACGCTCTGAGAAGAGATTACCCAGAATGAATCAGACAGAGTCAGATTTCAGGGAAACTTACAGCTTCCTCTCTTGTTTTAGTAAAAAGAGCCACGGCAGAGGAGAACAACAGAGGAAATATGATAATAAAACGGTAGATCTCTTGCTTAAGAACCGGATATTAACCGGGGACGTACATTGACACCTGCATGCAGACTTCTTAGGTGCGCTTGGATCCACTGCTGGCTGTGGATGGGGTCTCTGTCTCCTAGTGCTTCAGTCTGAGCTAACCAGAAGGAATGTTAAACAGCGAGTACCTGACACATGAAAGAAGCGGAATCGGTTTGAAAGCGACAGCTGACAAATGCCTTTACATGCCGTAGGTCTTCCCTGTTGCTAGAATGCTTTGTGTTTCTTTCCTTTGTGAAATTTAAACAAATTATAAACACCCAATCTATAGCAGGGACCTTACACTATTTCCATAGTGGTGCACAGCTCTCAGGATGTATGAAGGGATGTTTGTGATGTAAAAGAAATTACAGTGAGTCAGCTGTTTGTGAAAATACCTTCAGTTATCACCTAATCAGCTGTTATCTTGGCTTAATGAAATATCTTTAACTGGCTTAAAAGCATCACACTCAGATTATTAAAAATAAACCTAGATTTAGCCAAATATGAATATGCTAAAAACTGAAATCCCTGTGGTGAGACTTGACTTGTGTCTTTTTTTTAATGTCACTTGATGCTTACAGTCAGCGTCATCAGGTTTTTGGTCAAAACCTCGAGAACTGAGTAAGATATAAATACTAACAAAGGACTTCAAGTTTTTATTATTCTTATTTAGTTCTTGATGCAATCTAGTTATTTTTTTGTTGTTTTTATTGTTGCTGTATTCCTTTCCAACTCATAGCAAGCATATTAAATTGCATCATTAGCTTTCTTCTAATCAGGTAACTGTCCATTGTCAGTCTTCTGTTCAAAATGAGGATGTAGGGGAAAACAGGGCCAAGACTGAAACCAAGCCAACACATCCCTCTCCATTTCATCCCTGTCCAGAAGGGATATACAATTTCTCCAGCATTTTGTGGATCTACCCAGAAGTCTCCTCCCAACTGAGCGCAACAAAAAATAAACAAATAAAATTGAGGCACCCAGAAGACTTCGTAACCAGCTGCCAAAGCCGTCTGAGCTGAATTTTAATCTTTTCGAAAGGACAATATCCCCTCCAAGGGAACTTAAAAGTAGAGTTAATCTGACTCTAAGGTGAGTTAAACAACCATACAGATGAGACTCATTTCTGCCACTTTTGTATGGTACTTATTCTTTAGTACATAATCTGTGTCTAATGACTACAGGCATTAGTCAGAACATAGACAGATAAGTACATTAAGACCTACACTTCTAGTCTCCACTCGTTGTTCATCACAACACACCAGTGCAGCACCTTGACACTTCAATGGTCATCTCCCTCAAACAGGAATTGACTGGTACTGACTCCTAAAGTGTTGGGTAACGGTTGTATTTACCCTAGTAGATGGTGCTTTGCTGCTCTTATTTTGTTTTTTGTGTGTTTTTATTTATATATTTTTTTTCAATGCCCCCTTGTTAGTTCCTGTCATGAATAAATCCATACTCACCTTGCCTGCAACAATGTCTAACAGGAAACACTGACTAACAGCTGATAGAAACTGTCGGTCTGATCTTCCACGATCAGAAACGGCCCGGTCTGATGGTGAGGCGTTTATGAAGCGCAGTCAAGTTTTGCAGTATGTGTGTATCATCTCACAACCTGCCCACTGGCTCTTTATGCTTAAATCCCTGCCTTGGAAGCCTGCCATTGTGATGGTTATAGGATCCTTTTCTGCAAGACTGCTGTAGTCGTCTCTCATATAACACAAGCGGCTGAGCACTGGTGTCATGTCATTCATCTCTTTACTGAGCATTGCCATTATTGTGCAGTCTCAGGCCCGGGTGAGTCAATTCTCATCCTATTATCCTGTCATAGAGACTGCACTCTAAAAGAATAGGTAGAGAGCATCATGGCTTTTCCTTTCTTAATTATATACATATACATGGAAAAAATTAAGAGACCACATAAAATTACCAGTTTCTCTGATTTTACTTTTCATTGGTATATGTTTGAGTAAAATGAACATTGTTTTTTTATTCTATGAACTACCTTTATTCTATGTTTCCGAAATTTCGAGCAAATAGTTTGTATTTATTTTCAGAAAATGAGAAATGGTCAAAATAACAATTAAGATGCAGTGCTTTCAGATCTTAAATAATGCAAAGAAAACGAGTTCATATTCATTTAGATACAACAATACTAATGTTTTAACTTAGGAAGAGTTCAGAGAGCAATATTTGGTGGAATAACAAGGAGGTTTTTGGTGGGGTTCAGTGCAGTGAGGCCTTTTTTCCAGAGCTATATGTATATGCAAGACAAATTTATCTGAGGCATGAAAATCTCAACAAAACAAAACAAAATTCAGTGAAACGCACATGAAAAAGACATAGCGAGGCCTTTCTGTGCTCTCCTTGTATGCTTGAGAGCAAAACAAAAACATCTTGAAATGTTGTTCTTTTGCCACACAGATTCTGGTTTCCTAAGAGGTGACAGAGTTCTGTGCGTGTTTTCTCTCTCCTTTCGCTAGAAATACTTCTCTCCGAGATTTTGACAAATAATATTTGTGACTCTTAAGATGAAAAGTAAAAAAGTGTTTCATGTGAAAAATGTGTTGTGTAGGCAGATTCATCTTCAAGCGAGTTCACACATCACATCTAAACACAGAGTGATAAAATACTTCGAGCTCTAAGCTGACCCATTTGGCAATTTCTAAAAAAAATATATATAAAGTGTTTTATTATTGGGGAGTATAACATTAAAATTTAATGGAAAGTACAAAGAAGAAAAAAAAAAAAGACCAAAGAACAAAACCCTTAAATGCATTTGTCAACTCTACAAGTTAAAACCTTTAAATGTATAAAGACATAGCTACACAGGAAGGAAGCCACAAGCTGCTGGTTTTTTAATGACTAAAAATTGTGCCCAGAAAACAAGTTCACAACATGTTTTAAAATGGAGCTGCCTAATCCTCACCCTGATAAATCTCTTTTTTTTTTCTTTCTTTTTTTTCTGTGGCTGGCAACTGCAACATGCCTACTAATTAAGACATCACTCCTACAGATTCTGCCAAGGCAAGTAAGGATGAAATTTCATTATGCAAGCTTGTTTTAATACAGAGATGTGGTTAAATCCCCCCCCAAAAAAAGAAAGGTTGTAAGAATTCACTTTTACAAGCCAGTAACAGTGGTAATTTTGGAAACTCAATCAGCGCCTGACCAGCGTTTCTTGCGTCTTCATGTAATAACCCTTAGACAGCGCTGACATGGTGAACTTCACAAGCCGATACGGCTAAAGGGTACATTCAGACGGATGTGAAAAAGAGAGAAAAAGAGAAAGCCTGTCAAACCCTGTGCCCACACAGTGTGGGAAATCTTGCACATAATTTAACTTTTATTCTCCTTCCCTTCCACTTAAATCTGAACAAAACATATTTGTGCCGGATGAATTCCCCTGTTGGGGAAAGGAAGCAAAGCAGTGAAGAAGAAGACAAAAAAAAGGAGAAAGAGAGACATAAAGTGAACTTACTCGCTTGGGCGCAAGAGTGACGCCTTGCCAAGGCGTAGGATGACAGAACCTCGAGGGCTGCGGAGCTTTCTGACATCTGTGTCTTTGAGCAAGGAGAATCGCCTCACCAAATTAAAACCTGGTGTCAGAGAAGTTCATCAGTAGGCAAAAATAAAATAAAAGTCACACTGTTGTTATATTGGGCAATATACGTACTGAACACTTCGATGTTTTTCTCAGTAAAGATTATTATAATACTCCCGTTGACATTAAACTCCACCCAGATATTATGGGCAAATTACGACAAATAAGTTCAAAACTAGGTTGTTTATAATAATATAGGAGGACAAGAGAAAGAACTATTGAACAGATAAAAGGAATGAGATGTAAAAAAAAAAAAAAGTATAGCAAGAACATATATAAAATATGCTGGTACTTAGAAGTAAATCCTGTCCCTCATTAATGGAATTTAATATCAAATGCTTTAGTCTTGACTGATGAGGCCTTACAAGGTGTCTCATTACCAAGCTGTCCCAAAAGCATGATAACCATGATAGGTTAAAGAGCTACAGTATCTCCGGACGTCTGATATTGTGTCAAAAACAAACTGCAGAAAGCTTTTGTATTTAACAATTTAGTGTAATTCCAAAATATTTCACATAACTTAATTTTCAGGACCTATTTATTGTGATTTATTGTATTCATATACTACCTGGGTTAGTTTTGGTATACTGCGTGAATTTAAAGTCAACATTACCATTGAATTCTGTTCACTGAAAGAAACATCAATATATTCGATACTCGTTTTACCCTCTCAGTATGGGTACTTAAGCTTGTCCAATTCACCAGTAATGTTTTGCCTGGCCGTCCGAGGAAACTTCCACTCAGCCACTTGTAAGGACGGGCATTGTACATCTGTGGTAACAAAACAAAACATCAAGCGTCAAAAAACAGCCACAGAGGTGAATCCCTGAAATGTCCAGCATTTGTTAGATGTGGAAAAAAAAAAAAAGAAAGTCGTCTGACAACAAATGCCAAAAGAAACCATCAACACATCTTTCTGAGTGATATGGACAGAGCTTGTGAGCATGAGTGAACTGGCAACTTCAAACATAAATTTGAGTGGAGCTTGAAATATTTATCAAGAAAGAAAGATAGAAGGAGCTGTTGGGGGTGAAAGTGAGTTAAAATAAGTGTAAAAAAAAAAAAAAAAACAGACAGGCCGATGAAATGAAGGCAAAGCTGTGCAGAGTGGAACACAACCTGATCTGACAGGTTGTCTAGCACCCAGCTTGTCTGTCGCGGCAGCCTCATTTTGATGGACGTGTTCTCACCCCGTTGGGGGAGGTTGCAGAGTAAAGTGTTGTCTGTCAGAGCGGCCCAACTGACTGCAGGGTGGTAAGAGATGTAAGATTTTTAGAAAAACCACAACTTGTATAGGTAGACACGGACCCTCTGAAACACTGTGATCCACAGTTAATTGATCTCTTTGGGGCCAAGGACAGTGGCCCTGAGCCAAGCCATGCTATCAAGCATGCTTGTTTTTTTTTTGCTCCCTAACAAAATCTGGGAGCAGATGGAACAATGTGATAACCTAAAATAAAACAGAACCATTTTCTCTAGGCTGTGTTCACATCGACAATCATTTGAGTCAGTAAGGGTCCTGTGCATACCACTAGTGAAAGGGTTGGATATTCGTGCAATAATCCCAAAGGCATATGTTTTTTCTTAGAGTTTTACATTATTAAAGTTGTTGCTGTAAAAAATTCAAATCTTATTGTTATCTTTTGCCTTCTGGTTAGCAATCCAAGTGCTGCAGGTTGCACCTACCAATCTTATTGAGAAGTCCAAGGCAGCTGTGTACACCTTCTAAGAAGCAGAGTTTTTTATGAAAAACAAAGATGTTTTTTGGAAAGAAAGTAAAATGTCAAGCAATTAATTATTCTAAGACTAAGTTTTACATTTATACAGTAAATGTTAAGTCGGAGTTTGCATGTTCTCCCTGTGCATGCGTGGGTTCTCTCCGGGTTCTCCGGCTTCCTCCCACGGTCCAAAAACATGACTGTCAGGTTAATTGGCCTCTCCAAATTGTCCCTAGGTGTGAGTGTGTGAGTGCATGGTTGTT